>JAPEBW010000757.1:0-39789 GCA_027405785.1 Ophiocordyceps robertsii
GCCCTTTTAGCCTTATAGTATACTTATTTAAATTCTTTTTACCGCCCGCCTTCTCTTTTTTCTTTTCTTCTTTTTATAACTATATTTCCTTTTACCGCTAGCTATAGCCCGCCGCACCTCGCTTACTCCTATATATATAACTTTCTTTACCTTAAGCCTATAATCTTTATACTCCTATTTTAAGTCCTTTTATCGTTTAATATCTCTTATAGCTAAGATTAGCTATTTTATAACTACTTCTTTAGCCCGCTCTTTTATAAGCCCTTACGCCTTTAATATAAAGGATATAAATAAGCTCTTAAGCTTTATAAAAACGAGGCGGCTATCCTCTATAGCCTTAAGTCCCTTAGTAAAAGCTAGAACCTTTAGGTTTAAGCCTCTATATAAACCTACGCCGCCTTTTATAGCCGCGCTTAAGCCGACGGATTCGACTTAAACTACAGTATTATAAGAGACGGCCTATACTACCCTCTTTAAATACTTAACTTAGACGACTTACCTCTTAGCTTTATGCCGTAGCGAGGTTTAAATAGCCGGTTTCGCGGCAACTCCGCTATACCTCTTACTTAGCTCTTACTATCTAAAAGCCCTTACCGCCTATATATTTTTTAAGGTATAGCTAGAAATCTTTATTAGCGGAATAACTAGCTAATGCTTAACGCCTTAAGGTTAGCTAACCTCGCTATAGTCTTAAGATTTATAGTAGCCGCTATAGCTAGCGGAAACCTACTTTAGCTAAACGACTAAAACGATATCCGCGCCGTCCTTAACTACGTATTTAAGTCTTAGCTTAACTAGTTTATAGCTAGGTTTATAGTAGCGTTTTAAGCGACTATAGCTAAAACCCCGTCTCGCTTTATACGCGGTCTAGCCCGTGCTATAAAATCCCCTTCTTAGCTTATAGCCGCTATAAGCTTTAAGGACCTATTTAGTCCCGCTTAGCGAACGCTCTTCCCGCTTACCGCTATACTTAGCCTAGCTATATAAAGGCGTATAAGCGCCTTATTATAGTCTATCCGCCGTCTTTCCTTAACTAAAGGAGATAGCGATAACTAGCCTTACGATATATTCCGCCGCCTAATCTTATAAAAGCCGCTAGTAGTAACTAATATAATTCTTAATAGACTTAGCTTTATAGGCCTATACTCCGGTAACGAGATTATAATAATTAAGAGTTTCCGCCTAGCTATAAACTACGCTAAGTTCTACTTATAAGCCTGCGAAGAGTCTAAACGTAACTTAACTTTAACTTAAGTAATAAAGTTCTTAAGCTTTAATATCCGCTTTATTAGCTATACTAACTACGCGCTTTATATTCTCGCCTTTAAGGCCCCCTTCGTATAAAGGTTCTTTAAGACTATTAAGCACGTTTAAAACCTTAAGAGCAAGGAATTAAGTATTAAAGCTATTAAAGACCTTATTACCCGCTTTTAAGCGGGAATATAAACGTTTAATACCTTAATGCTTACTATACTTATTAATATTAGCGGGACGGCGTACCCTTACCTTAATACCTTCTTAATAGCTAAACGCGTATTAGTCGGCGGAAAGGCATAAGTAATAGCGCCGTATAAAAAGGATAATAAGTTAAAAAGCCTAGCGATAAAAAGCGGGGGATAACTATAATAGTAGTAGTAAGTAAGATATAATATCTCGCTTATAAGCGGCTTATAAGGCTAGTAAGTAAAATAAGAGACTTAGCGGAGGATTAAAAAACGGTATAAAAAAGGTAAGTAAGATAATAATACGAAATAAGGCCTAAATAAAGCTAGTCTCTTATAATATATCTTACTAAGGAACTTAAGTATGCCTTAGCGCGGAGACTCCTTACTACTTAGTAAAGGCTTAAATATACGCCTTAAAAGAAAGTCGGAAAAACGTTACTATAAGTTTTAGCTAAACGCGCTAATTACTTTAATAAGGATAAAGCCGTATAACTAAATATAAAGTAAGGATTTACAATAAAGCCGCTTATTAACTATCTTAAGCCGCCTAGCTACTATTAGCCGGATAAGCCGATAAAACTATTAAAAGGATAAGGACGGCGTACTACTAATATAGCGTAAAATCGCTACTATAAAGCTATTACTTAGCACCCCCTTTACTTTATCCTTACTTTAAACTAATAAGGATATTAGCTTTTCTTTTTTACTTAAAGGAGTTATTATAAAATCTAAATAGCTATACCCGGACTCCTTACTTTACTCTTAAGGAAGCTTTACGGAACCCCGTAATAAGAACGCTTAAAGTATATATTACGAAGGCTCGCTTAAAAAGATATAACGAATATTACCGGTTAAACCCCGCTAAGGTTTCTAAGATATAACTATAAACGGTTAAGAGCTTACTTAACTATAGTTTATAACGTATTTAACTATAAGAGATACCTTAAAAACTATTAAGCGGATTCCGCTAGTATCTTTAAAGGATTTTTAAGGATTTCCGCGGGATATCTTAACTATAGTTCGACCTATTTTTAACTATAAAAACACCTTAAAAGATATAAAATAAACCTTACCGAGATTTTTAAAGGATATTTAAGGATATTTAAGGGATTTCCTTAACTATAGTTTATAGTGTTTTTAACTAGGCTTATACTTAGTTTATTAAGCGATTCTATAAGGATATTTATAGTTTACTTTACGTATTATAGATAGTATAGTTAAAGATCTTTAAAATTAAATTAAAAAACTAAGTATAAAGTAGCTAGCTATGCTTTTAAGAAATAAATAAGCTTTTTACTAATTCTAAACCCCTATATACGTTTATATACAGTAATTAGTTTATTATACTAGCTTAACCGGCGGTAATTAGTTTATAGTACCGGCCTTAATTAGCGGTAATTAGTTTATAGTACTAGCCTTAACTAGCGGTAATTAGTCCGCGCTTTATCCCTTTATCCTTATGCTATAAAGCGTAGTAACTTTAGTCTAAATAAGGTAATATTATAGTTATAAAAGGCGCGGAATATAGCTTCTAAATATTAAAGGTATTCTTCGGCCGTATTAAAGTAAATAATAATATTATCGATATAGGCCGCCGCGTATTCTTAGTATTTATAAAGGACGTTATTAATAAACCTTTAAACGTATACTAAGGAGTTTTTAAAGCCTATAAGTATTATTAATAATCTTTTTAGCCCGCGATAGCTTATAACTATAAACCTTTCTTAATAGTCTTAATAAACTAAGAACTAGTAAAAAAACGATTATATATTTACTATATTAATAAACTTTTTTCCTTAAAGGCGTTTAATTATATCGCTTTAAAGGGGCATTAAGTAAGCGTTTAAGGTAATAATAGCATTAATCCCCCGTAAGTCTATAACTACTTATCCCTTTTCCTTTTTATTTACCGTCTTTTATACTATAAATACTAGCGCCGCGAATAAGGTTAGCCCGTAAACTCGTTTTAATCGGCCTTATACGGTTAGCTAGCCGAATATTATATCTACTACCTTCTTATCTTTATTGCTTAATAAGTATAATCTTAATATAACTTATTAGTATTACTATCTTTTTACTAAAAGAATACGTATATATTTAAATTCGTCTATATATACTACTCCTTTATCTTTTTAAAGGCAAGGAAACGATTAAAGGATATCTTAGACTTTTAATATATATTTTAAGTCTTTAGCGTAGATCCGGACGCCCTTATTAGTAATAAGTTTAAGTAGGTCCTTAGTTTAGCCGATTCCGAGTTTATAGTTTATAGTAAGATCTTTTTATAAAAAGTCCTTTGCGGGGTCTATTTTATTCGGATTTTCTATAAGGGCTTCCGTTAAAGGAGCCGTAGCGTTAACCTCCTTATATAGCTAAAACTACTTATCGAGGTCCGTAATTATCCTTACCTTTTAGCTTTAGCGGAGTATTAGTAGTTCCTTAAAATAGTTTATTACTATAAAGCTCTTATAATCCTATATTATTATCCGGGCGAGCTTAAGGTTATTAAGGAAAAATATTATATTTTGCCTTAATAGCGGCGCCTAGACTTATACGGGTAAGGCATAGCTAAAACTAGCTAAAATCGTTATAGTAACTAAGTAAATTACTTATTTATATATCGCTAGTCTTAGCTAAACTATCTTAACTTTAGCTTTAATTCCTTTATAAGCCCCGATTTATAAGACCGACGTAAAGTTAATAAGGTCCTTTTAATAAAAAACTAAAAAGTCTTAGCTAAGTAATATATTAGCTACTAAGCATTTTACTATTTAAGCGCCGATCTTTACTTTTACGATTATAAGGCTGCTATTTAGCCTTTTTAGTATATAAGTAGTAAATTCCGCTTATTTAATAGTAGCTATCCTTTTTACTCTTTAAATAAGAATTCGTTAAGAGGAGTTTATAATTACGTCTTAAAAGGTCTTTACTAAGTTAGCTTAGATAAAGCTTTAGTCTACCTTAGTATTTATATAAGCTTTAATACTTATCTTAAGCCCTTCTTTTCTATAAACTAATAAACGTATATAAGTAAATTATAACGGCCTATTAAGGTTTAATAGCTAAATATCGGGGGAAGCCTTAACTATTTAAACGTTTTATAGCTTTTAAATAACTACTTACTATACTAAGCTACGTCTTTATATAGCAACGTTGCGGTTAAGGTTAAGGGGGTGTTTATTTTTAATATATTAGTAAAGCTTATTCTTTGAGGGGAATACTTCGCCGTAAAATCCGCATACTTTATCGGCCTCTTATACTAAGTCTGCTATAGTATAGATTGCGGTTTCCTTTAAGCTCTTATTAATATCTAACTAAGCTTTTTCTATATCGTACTCTTTATCCCTTAAATAGTCGTTAGTCTTTACTATAATACCTTTTTTAGTCGCGGGGTATGCCCGTTTTAGCTTTAGCGTTAATAAGCATATAGTCTTAAAAGTCCTTTCTCTTTTTAGCTAAAAGACTTTAATTTATATTCCTAGCTATTTAAGTAGGTTTTTTCTTTAACTTAGTAAGCACTATAAAGTTTAAGGTATATCCGCCTTTACTTAGCGGTTTAAAAACGTAACCCTTAGTCCCGGTAAGCTTTTAATAGATAGCTAGGGCGTTTTAAACTATCCTTTAAGTACGTATAGGGTATAGCTAGTTAGCCCTTGCCTTTTTATAAGTTAGACCTATTTCTTTCGCGCTAGTAAGTGCTTTTAAAATCCTTAAGTATATTTAACTTATAGCTAAGGAAGAATTTCCTCGTATTCATTAATCTATTTATTAATATCCTTATTCCTTACTAAGCGTTATAAAGATTCTTATAAGTAAACGTCTAGCTTTTAGTAAATTACTATAATTAAGTAGTCCGGCTAATAAAGCGCGGCCTTAGCTTTATATTATAAGCGTAATATCTAAGACTTAAAGTTAAATCTTATTACTATATTTTTAATAGTAAAGTGCTTTTTATAAAGTGCTTATATCGCTATATTTAAGCGGATTCCGAACTATTTTTATAAGGCGGATATCTATCGGCTTAGTTTAACGCTAAGCTTACTAAGTTCTTTTTATTATAATTTTAAGAGGTCCTTAGAATACTATTCCGCCGCACTTTTTCGGAGGAAAGAGGGTAGTTAAATAGCTAATTCGTCTATATAAGCCTTACCTTTATTAGTATTTCGGCGGATAAAGTTAATAAAACGGTTAACTCCTTAAAACATACTAGCTTTATCGTCTTCTTAAACTTTATCGAAAGATGCTTTTAAAGGTCTTAATAGGTTAAATCTCCTTATATCCTTAGCTTATAGTTAAGGTTTTTTTAAGGGCTTAATAAGCGCGTCTTCTTTTCTTAGTGCTTAAAGGAGATTAAGGAATTATTTATTCGATATTACTACTATTTTTACTAAAGGGCTTAAAGCTATACTTAGTTTTAGTATTTACGCGCTTAGTATAGATAGGTTTAGCCCGCTAAGGGTATCGCTTACCGCGTCCTTATCGCTTATTATTAAGGTCTTAGTTTTAATACTCTCGCTAAGCGCTTAACCTTTTGTTTTATATATATCTTAAAATCCGGTATGCTATAAGGCCCTTAGTATAAGAAGCTTGTTTTTATTAATCGAGAGTCCCGAAAATACCTTAATTAGCGCGGCTATAGCGGATAAGGCTAAACGGTAATACTAAACTAAGAAACTACTAAGTATCCTTTAAGGCGGATTTCCGGTTAAGGCCTTTAAGCTAAACTTTATTAGTAGTACGCAGTAGAAATATCCGCTAAGCTTATCGTCCCGGGGAAAAAGTAACTTTATTATAAGCTTAATCCGGAAGGTATTTAGCAAGCGGAGAGCCGGATAGTTTTAAGGTCGGCTTATCCTTACTTCTTTTATTTAAAGGATATTCGATTTATTTAAGTAATACCGAATTTAGTTTACTTAATTATATAGATTTTATCGTTTTATAGTCTATCTTTTATTAGTATTTTAAAAGCGGATTACCTTTTAAAAGGTAGTAGTCTTAGCTTAATTAAGCAGGACTTATATTATATCCCGTTTAGCTTTATAGGCTATTATAGTATAGTACCTTAAAAAAGGGTAAAGGAGATTATTAAACCGGTATACTTAATAAGCCGCGGCCTCTTTTACTTTTATAGCTTACTTATCTTAAAGTTTTATTATAAGCGCGTTAAGGAAGAGGTACTTATTATTAAAGTTAAACTTAAAGGCTAATAAGAGCTTCTTATTAAAGAAAATATCGTTTAGCATTTAACTTCTTATAAGATAAGTACTTAATTATGCGATATAATCGCTCTTAGCTTAGCGGATATTTAAGGGATTTTTATTTAAATAGGTAGGAATTACTACTATTTACTATATCTTATAGTATAAGGATAAGGGGATAAAGCGCGGACTAATTACCGCTAGTTAGGGCTAGTATTACGGACTAATTACCGCTAGTTAAAGCCGGTATTATAGACTAATTACCGCTAGTTAGGCCGGTATAATAAACTAATTACTATATATAAATATATATAAAGGTTTAAAAATAGTAAAAAGCTTATCTATTTCTTAAAAGCATAGCTAGCTACTTTATACTTAGTTCTTTAAGCTAATTTTAAAGATCTTTAACTATATTATTTATAGTATATAAAGTAAACTATAAATATCTTTATAAAATCGCTTAATAAACTAAGTATAAGCCCGGTTAAAAATACTATAAATTATAGTTAGGGAAATCCTTTAAATATCCTTAAATATCCCTTAAAAATCGCGGTAAGGTTTATCCTATATCTTTTAAGGTGCTTTTATAGTTAAAAACGGGTCGAACTATAGTTAAGATATCCCGCGGAAATCCCTAAAAATCCCTTAAAGATACTAGCGGAATCCGCTTAATAGTTTCTACGGTATCTCTTATAGTTAAATATATCGTAAACTATAGTTAAGTAAGCTCTTAACTATCCGTAGTTATATCTTAAAAACCTTAGCGGGGTCCGACTAGTAATATTTATCGTATCTCCTTAAGCAAGCCTTTATAGTGCGTGCTTTAAGCGTTCTCGTTACGGGGTTCCGTAAAGCTTCCTTAAGAGTAAAGTAAGGAGTCTAAGCATAGCTGTCTAGATTCCGTAATAGTAAATCTTTATCTTTATATTACTATTAAAACATCCTCTTTTTTCTTTTTAACTTATATTTTATAATAACTATAAAAAAAAGGAAGTAAGTAATACTAAATTATAATATCTTATTTTTTACTTCTTTTACTTTATTTTTACTTTTATAGTACTACGCTTTACGTTTTCTTAGTATAGATAGTAATAATTTATATATATAAGGTAAATCTTTAAGCTCTTTATATTAATCTTTTATACTAATTAGTTTCTTTTTAAGCCGCTTACTTAAGTCTACCTTAAAAAAGAGGAAGTTAGTAAATAAGCTTTTAGTAAACGTAAATATAAAAAAATCGCACGATTAAGTTTAAAGTATAATAAAAGATAAGTAGCTTTTTAAGAAAAGTAAGAATATAATACGCTATATAATCGCTTAAGTAAAGTAAAAAATTATAGTATTAGCTTAGTAAGTAAGCTTAAATTTAGTAGCTTAATTTACTTTACTTAAAAAAAAGGCTTAAGCTATTAAAGGTAAATAGTAAGTTATTACTACCTTTATTATATTTATTACTTATACTAACTAATTATTTAATATTAAACTTAGCTAATACTTAAACTAAGTTTAAGATAAGCTCTCTTTTATATTAAATAAAAGCATTAATATTATTAACGGCGATAACTTAAACTTTAACCCCTCTTTTTAAAAAAACGTTTAAATTAAAAACAAATCTAAAGTACTAAAATATAATAAGATTAGCTTTATACTAAATAAGTTTAATAGGAAGTTAAAGTTTAATAGTAAGTAAAATATAAGTAATATAATAATAAGTATTTATAAGGCTATTATATAAAAAAAAATAGTAAATTTATTTTACTACTTCTTTTTACTTTTTATATTATTATTAATATTACTTAAGATAATAAAGCTTTATTACTTCGTTATATTTAAAATAAGCTTATAATAGCTATTAAGTCGTTAGGTATTAAGCTATATTTACTTAAAATATACTTAGATTTAGTGCTTTAAGTAATAAAAGACGCTTAATAAGAGGGAAGAAGTAGTAAGTAAGTTTCTTTTTAAATTTTTATTATAGTCTTTTATACTAACTTTTAATAGCCCTCCTCTTATTATTTATAGCCTTAATGTTTTTTATATAGCGAACGTTTTACTTAGTTTGTTTTATATTAAGCGATAAAACTACTTTTATAATAAGTTCCTTTATAGAAAAGATAGCTTATATAAGTTTTAAACTTTATTTATACTAATTAATTATATTAATTTCTTTATAAGAAAAACCTTAGTATTTAACTTAAGCCTTAACTTAGCTAATAAGCCTTTTAAGTAAGGACTTATTATTAAGTTAGCTAAAGCTTGTTAAAGATCTTTATAGTTTAGACTATTTTTAGCTATATAACTAAATATTAAGGAGAAAAGAAAGTTTAAGATAGTTTACCGGGCCTTATTTATCTTTAGCGCGAGATTAATTAGTTTTTATAGTTAAAGATTAAGAGAGGCTTTTTAGTATTTAAAAGGTATATAAAAGAATAGAAGCATAGTCTTTTTTAGTTTCTTATAAGTAAGCTAAAAAGTAAGAGTTTAGCTTTATTTTAGATACTATTAATAAAAAACTAAGTTATGTTAAACTAGAAATTTTAAATAAAATATTAAGCTAGTCTTACTTTATAGTAACGTCTTGCTTAATATTATTAAAATAAGTAATTAAGTATAAGAAGCTTTTATAAAAAGTTAGTTATTAAATCTAAGGAAGATATATCTTAAATCTTTAAAGAGGGAAAGGAGGGAATTTATTATTTAATAATTATGTTTTCTTATAATCTTTTATTTTTAATATAAGGTCATGCTTAAAACCTAATTTATTCTTATTAAAAAGTGCTTAAAACTTAATTTATCCTTATTAAAAGGTATTTACAACCTTATTTATCCTTATTAAAAGGTGTTTACAACCTTATTTATCCTTATTAAAAGGTAGTTTACTTCGTTTAGCTAAAGTATTAAGAATAAAAAGCTTACTACGCTTTACTATCTTTTTTATAAGCTCTTTAAATCTTAGCTATCCCTTATTTACTTAAAAATAAAGAATTTTTTTTTTATCCGCTACTTATATATTAAGGCGTTTATTTTCGGACTTATCTTAGTTAAGATAAGCTATTATCTCTTTTTTAGTTTACTTTTTAAGCCGATTAGTATTAAATAGCGCTTATTTATTTATTTTTAGTTAAGGTACTATACGTAGCTTGCTTTATTATAACGTTAAAAGAGACTTATTACTTTTTAATATTATTAATTAGTCTTAACGCTACCTTAAGGCTGCTTTTTATACTAAGCCTCTCTTACTATAGTATATTTTTAGTAAATAGCCCGTAGATTATTATACTAGATTAATACTTTTAATACTATTAGTGCCTTTAACGCTACTAGTGCCTTTAACGCTATTAGTGCCTTTAACGCTACTAGTGCTTTTAATACTATTAATGCCTTTAACGCTATTAATACCTTTAATACTATTAGTGCCTTTAATACTATTAATGCTTTTAATACTACTAGTGCTTTTAACGCTATTAGTACCTTTAATACTACTAGTGCCCTTAATATTATTAGTGCTTTTAACGCTATTAGTGCTTTTAATACTATTAGTACCTTTAATGCTATTAATGCCCTTAATACTACTTAATATAATATATCTATATACTATAATTAATATAGCTTTAAGGTTATACTATAACTTAATATATAATATTTACTATACTTAAGCGGTGCTTTTTTTTAATACTACTTTAATTACTTTAAATATATAAAGCTCCCGCTAAGTGCTTAATTATAAAATACTTAAGCTAATAGCTATTTAATTAAGTAGTTAACGAGGCTTAAGTAGTAGTTAAGGACTCTTATTATATATAAGATACTATTATATATAAAAGTATTTTAAACGAAAAGGTTAATCTTATTATAAAAGAGCTTAAAGCATATAAATATAAAGAAAACTTAAAGTTTAAGAGAATATACTAGTATAGCTTAAGAGGTTCTTTTTTAAAAGCAGCTTCCGCTACTTTTTAACTTTTCGTAAAGCTTAATAAGATATTTAGCTTTATATAAAATAGTAAAGTGCTCTTAAGAGCTTAATTAGTATACGGATTTATTACTTAGCTTAGTTTAATTATAGCTCTTATATTTAATTAAGTAGTATATACTTAATAGACCTTTAAGCTTTAAAGGGATTTAATATAAATTTCTTAAGGTAACTTTTTCGTAGCTAATAAATACCTTTAACTCTTAAAGTAACTATATTACTAAAATAAATATACCGATTAACTTAAGCTTTAATAAGCTTTTCTTTATAAAGGTTAAGCTAAGTAGTCTTAATATAGCTAACTTTATTAAGGTATTTTAATAAGTAGCGTTTTTTAAGCTTTTTAACGTTTTAGTTAAAGGTTTTTTTATTTAGTAAGTATTATAGATTTTAAACGGCCACGCTTAAACTCCTTACTTTACTCTTAAGGAAGCCTTACGAAACCCCGTAATAAAAACGCTTAAAGCACGTACCGAAGGCTCGCTTAAAGAGATACGACGAATATTACTAGTCGGACCCTACTAAGGTCTCCGAGATAATACTATAAAGGGTTAAGAGCTTACTTAACTATAGTTTATAACGTCTTTAACTATAAGAGATATTATAGAAACTATTAAGCGGATTTTACTAGCATCTTTAAAGAATTTCTAAGGATTTCCGCGGGATATCCTAACTATAGTTTAACCCGTTTTTAACTATAAAAGCACCTTAAAAGATATAAGATAAACCTTACCGCGATTTTTAAGGGATATCTAAGGATATTTAAAGGATTTCCTTAATTATAGTCTATAATGTTTTTAACCGGGCTTATACTTAGTTTATTAAGTAATTTTATAAGGATATTTATAGTTTATTTATATACTATAAATAATATAGTTAAAGATCCTTAAAATTAGCTTAAAGAACTAAGTATAAAGTAGCTAGCTATATCTTTAAGAATAAATAAGCTTTTTACTATTTCTAAACCCTTATATATATTTATATATAGTAATTAGTTTATTATACTAGCTTAACTAGTAGTAATTAGTTTATAGTACTAGCTTTAACTAGTAGTAATTAGTCCGTAGTACTAGCCTTAATTAGCGGTAATTAGTCCGCGCCTTTTCCCCTTATCTTTATACTAAAAAGTATAGTAAATAGTAGCAATTCCTACTTATTTAAATAGAACTCCTTTTAATATCCGCTAAGCTAAGAGCGACTATATTATACGATTAAGTACTTATCTTATAAGAAGTTAGATACTAAATAATATTTTCTTTAATAAGAAGCTCTTATTAGCCTTTAAGTTTAACCTTAATAATAAGCACCTTTTCTTTAACGCGCTTATAATAAAACTTTAAGATAAGTAAGCTATAAAAGTAAAAAAGGCCGCGGCTTACTAAGTATACTAGTTTAATAATCTCCTTTACCCTTTTTTAAAGTACTATACCGCAATAGCTTATAAAGCTAAACGGGATATAAAATAAGTCTTACTTAGCTAAGCTAAGACTATAACTTTTTAAGAGGTAATTTGCTTTTAAAATACTAATAAAGGATAAACTATAAAATAATAAAATCTATATAAATAAGTAAACTAAATTTAGTATTACTTAAATAAATCGATTATCCTTTAAATAAAAGAAGTAAGGATAAGCTAACTTTAAAACTATTTAGCTCCTTACTTACTAAATACCCTTTAAATTAAGCTTATAATAAAGTTACTCTTTCCTTAAGACGATAAGCTTAGCGGATATTTTTACCGCGTACTGCTAATAAAGTTTAGCTTAAAGGCCTTAACTAAAAATCCGCCTTAAAAGATACTTAGTAGTTTCTTAGTTTAGTATTACTATTTAGCCTTATCCGCTATAGCCGCGCTAATTAAGGCATTTTAAAGACTCTTAATTAATAAAAACAAGCCTCTTATACTAAGGGCCTTATAGCGCACTAAATTCTAAGATACGTATAAAATAAAAGGTTAAGCGCTTAGCGAGAGTATTAAAAGTAAGACCTTAATAATAAGCAATAAGGACGCGGTAAGCGATACCTTTAGCGGGCTAAACCTATCTATATTAAGCGCGTAGATACTAAGATTAAGCATAGCTTTAAGCCCTTTAATAAAAATAGTAGTAATATTAAACGAATAATTCCTTAATCTCCTTTAAGTATTAAGAAAAGAAAACGCGCTTATTAAGCCCCGGGAAAAACCTTAATTATAAGCTAAGGATATAAAGAGATTTAACTTATTAAGACCTTTAAAGGTATCTTTCGACGAAGTTTAGGAAAACGATAAAGCTAGTATATTCCGAGGAGTAGACCGTTTTATTAACTTTATCCGCTAAAATACTAGTAAAAGCGAGGCTTATATAGATAAATTAGCTATTTAATTACCCTTCTTCCTTTAAAGAAGTGCGGCGGAATAGTATTTTAAAGACCTCTTAGAACTATAATAAAAAGAACTTAGTAAGCTTAGTATTAAACTAAGCTAATAGATATTTACTTTATAAAAACGGTTTAAAATCCGCTAAAATATAGCGATATAAGCACTTAATAAAAAGCACTTTACTATTAAAAATATAATAGCGGGATCTAACTTTAAGTTTTAAATATCGCGCTTATAATATAAAGCGAAGGCCGCGCTTAATTAGCTAAACTACCTAACTATAATAATCTATTAAAAGCTAGACGTTTACTTATAAAAATCCTTATAACGTTTAATAAGGAATAAGGATATTAATAGATAGATTAATAAATATAAGGAAATTCTTCCTTAGCTATAAGTTAAATATACTTAAGGATCTTAAAAGTACTTACTAGCGCGAAAGAAATAAGTCTAACTTATAAAAAGGCAAGGGCCGACTAGCTATACCTTATATATACTTAAAGGATAGTCTAAAACGCCTTAGATATTTATTAAAGGCTTACTAAGACTAAGAGTTATATTTTTAAACCGCTTAGTAAAGGCGGATATACTTTAAGCCTTATAGCGCTCGCTAAGTTAAGGAAGAAACCCGCTTAAATAGCTAAGAATATAAGTTAAGGTCCTCCGGCTTAAAAGAGAAAGAACCTTTAAAACTATACGCTCGCTAATACTAAAGCTAAAATAAGCATACCTTATAACTAAAAAAGGAACTATAATAAAGACTAATAACTATTTAAGGGATAAAGAGTATAATATAAAAAGAGCTTAGTTAGATACTAACGAAAGCTTAAAGGAAACCGCAATCTATACTATAATAAACTTAGTATAGGAGGCTAATAAAGCGTATAGATTTTACGGCGAAGCATTCCCCTTAAAGAATAAGCTTTACTAATATATTAAAGATAAATACCCCCTTAACCTTAACCGAGACGTCGCTATATAAAGACGTAGCTTAGTATAGTAAGTAGTTATTTAGAAGCTTTAAAGCGTTTAAATAGTTAAGGCTTCTTTTAACGTTTAGCTATTAAACCTTAATAAGCTATTATAATTTACTTATATACGCTTATTAGTCTATAAAAAAGAAGGGCCTAAGATAAGCATTAAAGCCTATATAAATACCGGGGTAAACTAAAGCCTTATTTAAGCCGACTTAATAAAGACCTTTTAAGACGTAATTATAAACTCCTCTTAATAAATTCCTATTTAAGGAGTAAAAAGGATAGCTACTATTAAATAAGCGGAATTTACTATATATATACTAAGAAGGCTAAATCGTAGCCTCGCGGTTATAAAAGTAAGGATTAGCGCTTAAATAGTAAAACGCTTAACGGCTAATATATTACTTAGCTAAGACGTTTTAGTTTTTTACTAAAAGGACTTTATTAACTTTACGTCGGTCTTATAAATCGGGGCTTATAAAGGGATTAAAGCTAAAGTTAAGATAGTCCGGCTAAGACTAGCGATATATAAACGGGTAATTTACTTAGTTACTATAATAATTTTAGCTAGTTTTAGCTACGCCTTACTTATATAAGTCCGGGCGCTACTATTAAGGCGTAATATAATATTTTTCCTTAATAACCTTAAGCTCGCCCGGATACTAATATAAGATTATAAAAGCTTTATAGCGATAAACTATTTTAAGGAACTATTAATACTTTATTAAGGCTAAAAAGTAAGGATAATTATAGACCTTAATAAGCAGTTCTAGCTATATAAGGAGGTTAATATTACTGCTCCCTTAGTAGAAGCCCTTATAGAAAATCTAAATAAAATAAACCCTGCTAAGGACTTCCTATAAAAGGATCTTACTATAAACTATAAACTTAAAATCGGCCGAACTAAGGACCTACTTAAACTTACTACCGATAAGGGCGTTAAGATCTACGCTAAAGACTTAAAATACGCATTAAAAGTCTAAGATATCCCTTAATCGTTTCCCCGCTTTTAAAAGGACGAGGGAGTAGTATATATAGACGAATCCGAATATATATATATTTCTTTAATAAAAGGATAGTAATACTAATAAGTTATATTAAGATTATACTTATTAAGCGATAAAGATAAGAAGGGAGTAAATACGATATTTAGCTAGCTAACTATATAAGGCCGATTAAAACGAGTTTACGGGCTAACTTTATTTACGGCGCTAGTATTTATAGTATAGAAGATAGTAAACGGAAAGGAAAAGGGATAAGTAGTCGTAGACTTATAAGGGATTAATACCGTTATTACCTTAAACGCTTACTTAATGCCCCTTTAAAGCGATATAATTAAACGCCTTTAAGGAAAGAAGTTTATTAATATAGTAAACGCACGATCGTTTTTTTATTAATTTTTAGTCTATTAAAACTACCGGGAAAGGTTTATAGTTATAAGCTATTACGGGCTAAAACGATTACTAATAATACTTATAAGCTTTAAAAACTCCTTAGTATATATCTAAAAGTTTATTAATAACGTCCTTTATAGATACTAAGAATATATAGCGGCTTATATTAACGATATTATTATTTACTTTAATACGGCCGAAAAATACTTTTAATATTTAAAGGCTATATTCCGCGCCTTTTACGATTATAATATTACTTTATCCGGACTAAAGTCCTTTTTAGCATACCTATTTATATAGCTCCTTAAATTTAAAGTAAGCGCTATTAGCTTAATAAATATAGATAAACGCGTATAAGCCTTAAGGGATATCGCGTTCTTAAAGAACCTTTAATAGCTTAAGAAATAAATCGGCCTTACTAAGTAGCTACGTTATATAGTCTTATATTTCGCTAAAGAAGTTAACGTCTTATAAAAACAAAAGACGGAGCTGCTTTAAGTAAGATAAGAAGAAGGAGTCCCCTTAAGGGGCTAAGGATAGGCTCGTTATGCCGCGAAAGCCGCTTTTTAGCCTACTCCGGAAAAAGAAAAGGCCTTTGCGATTTTAACTAAAAAACTTACTAAGCCTTAAACGATTTACTACTTTAACCCCGCTTAATAACTATTTATCTAAATTAATATATCCTAAGAATATAGAGTAGTAGCTATAGCTTTTTACTTAAAAGAAGGCATAAAATAAGATAGAAAGACGCTATTAGCCCGGACTAAGGTTTAGCTTATTATTTACTTAAGCCGCGCCTTTTAAGGTAAAGAACCTTAATACTAGCTTATAAAACTTAAAGTAGCTAGTTTAGTATAAGTAGTATATAAGTTATATACTATAGTACTATTTATAAGAACGCTATAAGTAATTATCTTTACTAACTATATAAGTACTTATAGAATAATATACTAAAAATCCCTATTCTTTATTAGTATAAAATCTAATAATAAGCTAGTCCTCGCGTCTTAATACTTAAGCTAATTCCCGCTTAAGGTATGCTATATTTTAAGCGTTGAAGATATTATGCTAAACGCACTTTTACGTTTACTATACTAAGATAATAAGCTAGTATCCTTAAACTAAGAAGGGGAATTAAAATATATTTAGGAAGATAAGATAATAAACCGCGTATTCCTTTACGTAGAAGTATTAATCGAATTACTACTCTATAAAAAAAAATTAATAGATATATAAAGGATATATAGTAAGTAAAAATCATAGCGTAGCTTAGTAATAAGGACGGGGTCTTTAAACTCTTATTCCTTTAGTTATAAAGGTTACTATACTTTACGGAGAATAACGGACGCTAAAGACTATATATCCTTAAGACTTACGCTAAGGAGATCGTTAAAGACGCTTATGCTAAACATTTTTATACCGGCCGTACTTATATATAGTAAGATTTATTAAAAAGCTTCTTAATCTTATAGCTTAGTAAATATATAAACGAGGTTATAGATAGCTATAATGCTTATTACTATAACTAAACTAACTAAGGTAAGATATTAAGGTAGCTTATCTTAATTTAAAGCCCGCCGGTTTTATACTATATAATAGCGATAGACTTTATTACTAAGCTTTTAGTAGTCTAAGCTAAACAATCCTTATAAAAAGATCCTATAAAGAACTTCTTTAATACTTTACTAACTATAACTAATAAATTCTTAAAAATATATCTCCTTATCTTAAGCAATAATTAGTTTATAGCGGAAGACTAAGTATAAGCGTTATATACTAAACTACTCCGCGCTAATTAAGGGATTCTGAAGGGAATAATCTTTAACTAAGATATAAAGTTTACCTTAGCCTTTTAGCGGACTTTATAATAAGCTTTTAGATCGAAGCTTTTTATATTTACCGCTTAGTACCTTTTAACTAACGGCTTATTAAAAAAGTAAAACTAAACTATAAAAATCGTGCTACGATTTTTTACCGCTAATTTCCTAGACTTATGCTAAACTAATACGCTAGTTGCCTTTTAGTTTAGCTTTAATAATTCCTTCTCCTTAGTAATTTACGCGGCCCTTAATAAGCTTATTATAAGGATAAAAATAAATAACGGCCTTCGGTTCCTTAGTAACTACTTATACTTATAAAACTAAGAAGTCTTATAAGAAAACGCTAAGTTAGCTATTGCTTATACTTAAGCTACTATAAAGGATAAATATAATAAAAAATACCGCTTGTTAAAATTTAAGCCCGGCGATTAAGTTTAGCTATAGCTTAGTAAAGGCTAATATATTACGGATAGTAAACTAGCAAAGCTTTAAAAAAAACGCACTAAGCCGTTTTAAGTTACTACTAAAGTAAGATAGCTTATATACTAGCTAGATATAAAAAGGTCCCTTAATATTTATTTAGTCGTTTTAGTAGTATAACTACGCTTAGTAAATAAGCTAGCTATATGTTTAAGACTAGTTTAAGATAAAGGGATACCTTATTTAAATAAGTAAGAAGTAAAACGAATCTTATAAAGCCGTATAATAAAGAAAGGCAGTAGAAAGCTAAAGAAGGAGTTTTTTATAGCTTAAAAAAGCTAGCTAAGTAGCTATAACTCGTAAGTAAATAAAAAAGCGGTCTTTTTACTAAAGATTATAAAAGCCTTTAAAAGAGCATAAAAGGAATTAGCTACTTAAGTAGTTTAAACGAGAGTATAACGCGCGGCCTTTATAACTTAATACGAAACTCTTTAACTAAGAGAATTAAGCGGTTAAGCTTAAGCACGAGACTTAAAAGCTACTATAAGTTATAAGAAACTATAACTTACTATACTTAAGGTAATTAGTTATTTTAATAATAATATACCGCCGTTTACCTTAAGTAATAAAGCCTTTTTAGCTTTATAGTATACTTATTTAAATTCTCTCCGCCGCCCGCCCTTTCTTCTTTCCTTTCTTCTTTTTATAACTATATTTCCTTTTACCGCTAGCTATAGCCCGCCGCACCTTACTTACTTTTATATATATAACCTTTACTACCTTAAGCTTATAATTCTTATACTTCTATTTTAAGTCCCTTTATCGTTTAACGTCTCTTATAGCTAAGACTAGCTATTTTATAACTACTTCTTTAGCCCGCTTTTTTATAAGCCTTTATGCTTTTAATATAAAGGATATAAATAAGCTTTTAAGCTTTATAAAAACGAGGCAGCTATCTTTTATAGCCTTAAGTCCCTTAATAAAAGTTAAAACCTTTAGGTTTAAGCTTCTATATAAACCTACGCTGCTTTTTATAGCCGCGCTTAAGCTAACGGATTTAATTTAAACTACGGTACTATAAAAGACGGCCTATACTACCCTTTTTAAATACTTAACTTAAACGACTTACCTCTTAGCTTTATACTATAGCGAGGTTTAAATAGCCGGTTTTATAATAACTTAGCTATACTTCTTACTTAGCTCTTACTATTTAAAAGCCCCCGCCGCTTATATATTTTTTAAGGTATAACTAAAAATCTTTATTAGCGGAATAACTAGTTAATACTTAACGCTTTAAGGTTAGCTAACCTCGCTATAGTCTTAAGATTTATAGTAGCCGCTATAACTAGCGGAAACTTACTTTAGCTAAACGATTAAAATAATATCCGCGCTATCCTTAACTATATATTTAAGGCCTAGCTTAACTAATTTATAGCTAAGTTTATAGCGGTATCTTAAGCTACTATAGCTAAAACCTTATTATTATAGAATCTAAACGGCCACGCCCGGACTCCTTAATCTGCTCTTAAAGAAGCTTTATAGAACCCCGCGACGGGAACGCCCGGAGTACGCACTATAAAAGCTCGCTTAAGGAGATACAATAAACATTACCGGTTAGACCCCGCTAAGGTTTCCGGGATATAGCTACGGAGGGTTAAGAGCTTACCTAACTATAGTTTATAATATCTTTAACTAAGAGAGATACTATAGAAACTATTAAGCGGATTCTACCGGTATCTTTAAGGGATTTTTAAGGATTTCCGCGGGATATCCTAATTATAGTTCGACTTATTTCTAACTATAAAAATACCTTAAAAGATATAAAATAAACTTTACCGCGATTTTTAAGGGATATTTAAGGATATTTAAGGGATTTCCTTAACTATAGTCTATAGTGTTTTTAACTAAGCTTATACTTAGTTTATTAGGCGATTTTATAAGGATATTTATAGTTTACTTTATATACTATAGATAGTATAGTTAAAGATCCTTAAAAGTAGCTTAAAGGACTAAGTATAAAGTAGCTAGCTATGCTTTTAAGAATAGTTAAGCTTTTTACTATTTTTAAACCTTTATATATAATTACGTGCGGTAATTAGTTTATTATACCGGCCTAACTAGCGGTAATTAGTCCGTAGTACCGGCCCCGACTAGCGGTAATTAGTCCGTAGTACTAGCCCTAACTAGCGGTAATTAGTCCGCGCCTTGTCCCCTTATCCTTATACCGTAAAGCGTAGTACCTATCTCGCTTTATATATAGTCTAGCCTATACTATAAAATCCCCTTCTTAGCTTATAGCTACTATAAGCCTTAAGGACCTATTTAATCTTACTTAGCAAACGCTTTTTCTACCCGCCGCTATACTTAGCCCGGCTATATAAAGGTATATAAGCGCCTTATTATAGTCTATCCGCTATCCCTCTTTAACTAAAGGAGATAGCGATAACTAGCCTCGCAATATATTCCGCCGCTTAATCTTATAAGAGCCGCTAGTAATAACTAATACGATCCTTAACAAACCTAGCTTTATAAGCCTATACTCCGGCGATAAGATTATAATAATTAAGAGTTTCCGCCTAGCTATAAACTATACTAAGTTTTACTTATAGGCCTGCGAAGAGTTTAAACGCGACTTAACTTTAACCTAAGTAATAAAGTTTTTAGGCTTCGATATCCGCTTTATCGGCCGTACTAACTACGCGCTTTATATTCTCGCCCTTAAGGCCCTTTTTATATAAAGGTTCTTCGAGACTATTAAGTACGTTTAAAACTTTAAAAGTAAGGAGTTAAGCACTAAAGCTATTAAGAACCTCGTTACTTACTTTTAAGCGGGAATATAAACGTTTAATACCTTAATGCTAACTATACTTATTAATATTAGCGGGACGGCTTACTTTTACCTTAATATCTTCTTAGTAGCTAAATATATATCGGTTAGCGGAAAGGCATAAGTAGTAACGCTATATAAAAAGGATAATAAGTTAAAAAGCCTAGTAATAAAAGGCGGGGGATAACTATAATAGCGGTAGTAAGTAGGATATAATATCTCGCTTATAAGTAGCTTATAAAGCTAGTAAGTAAAATAAGAAACTAAGTAAAGGATTAAAAAAATAGTATAAGAAGGGTAAGTAAGATAATAATATAAAATAAGGCTTAAATAAAGCTAGTCTCTTATAACGTATCCCGCTAAGGAACTTAAGCATTCTTTAGCGCGGAGACTCCTTACTACTTAATAAGTATAAGAGAGTGATTTTACTACTTTAATAAATTAGCTATTTAATCCTTACTTAATTAGCTATGTATAGGGGGGTGTATAAATTATATAAAAACCCGCATTAAATAGCCTAGCTTCGGCTCGTTATTTTCTAGGTCCTTACGTCCTTATACGACGTCTGTAACGTTATGTGCGGAACTAAGGAGGTTAGGGTGGCTGGATGAAACAAGGATCCGCTTAGACCTAAACCAACCTCAACTAACTTCAAACACGAATTGCCGCACAAGGAAGGGCCATACAGCCACGGGGTAAAATGCTTTAAAATCAGCATTCTTCGGGCTTTAAGACTACCCGAAGGCCGGTCCGGATATGTCACTCCGTTCCCTCACATTTGTCTATAAAAGGCGAATATGCCGCCACTAAATAGCTTAAGATTCTATAAGCACTCACGCACTCAATTCTTTATTAATTAATTCCAGCCAAAATCCTGCCTTACACAACATCGACTCCTCTATCACGTAACATCACGTGATCTCCTGATTTCCCCACAATTTCGCTGCTGCTCTAACCTTTTACAATAAGGGCCTAAATATACGCTTTAAAGGAGAGTCGGAAAACTTTACTATAAATTTTAGCTAAACGCGCTAATCGCCTTAATAAGGCCAAAGCTATATAACTAAATATAATATAAGGATTTACGATAAAGCCACCTACTAACTATCTTAAGTTACTTAGCTACTATTAGCTAAATAAGCCGAAAAAACTATTAAAAAGATAAGGACGGCGTACTATTAATATAGCATAAAGACGCTACTATAAAGCTATTACTTAACACCCCCTTTACTTTATTCTTACTTTAAACTAATAAAGACGTTAGCTTTTCTTTCTTACTTAAAGGAGTTATTATAAAATCTAAACGGCTATGCCCGGACTCTTTACTTTACTCTTAAGGAAGCCTTACGGAACCCCGCGATAAGAACGCTTAAAGTACGTACCGAAGGCTTACTTAAAGAGATATAACGAATATTATTAGTCGGACCCCGCTAAGGTCTTTAAAACAATACTATAAAAGGTTAAGAGCTTATTTAACTATAGTTTATAACGTCTTTAACTATAAAAGATACCGTAAAAACTATTAAGTAGATTCCGCCGGTATCTTTAAGGGATTTTTAAGGATTTCCGCGGGATATCTTAACTATAGTTCGACCCGTTTTTAACTATAAAAGCACCTTAAAAGATATAGGATAAACCTTACCGCGATTTTTAAAGGATATTTAAGGATATTTAAGGGATTTCCCCGATTATAGTTTATAGTATTTTTAACTAAGCTTATACTTAGTTTATTAAGCGATTTTATAAGGATATCTATAGTTTATTTATATACTATAGATAGTATAGTTAAAGATCCTTAAAATTAGCTTAAAGAACTAAGTATAAAGTAGCTAGCTATACTTTTAGGAATAGATAAGCTTTTTACTATTTTTAAACCCTTATATATGTTTATATGCGGTAATTAGTTTATTATACCGGCTTAACCGGCGGTAATTAGTTTATAATACCGGCTTTAACTAGCGGTAATTAGTTTATAGTACCGGCTTTAACCGGCGGTAATTAGTCCGCGCTTTATCCCCTTATCCTTACGCTATAAGGTGTAGTAGTAAGCGTATAATCGAATTTTAATAGTTAAAGAACGTTCTTTAATCTTTAGTATTATTATTCTCCCCTTTTAATTTATATTAAATAAAGCTTAGTATTATAAGCTAGGCCTTAGATTAAGCCCGGGCTACGCTTATATAACCTTTAATAGGCGTAGTTAGTTAACTAGCTAGTAGCTTAGTTAATCCGTCTTTTTTTACCCTCGCTACCGCCGTTTAACATAGTAGCTTAATTAAATAGCTGCCCTATAGCAACAAATAGTAGTATAACTACTACTTTAGCCTTATTAAGGCCGACCCGTTATAGTTAACTAAGCTATAACAAAAGGTCTTAAGTTTAAGACCTGCCGACGTACTAATAAGGACGGCTTAAGCTTATAGCTACTAAAAGCTACTAGCTAAAGGAGACGACTTATTAGCCCCGCTTAAGGGTGGCGGGGGTAAAGAGGGGGTAGTATTACGGGCTGGGCCTTAAATAAGGCCTAGGCTGCGCCCGTATAACCCTTAATAGGCGTGGTTAATTAACTAGCTAGTAGCTTAGTTAATTCGTCTTTTTTTGCCCTCGCTGCCGCCGTTTAACGTAGTAGCTTAATTAAATAGCTGCCCCGTAGTAACGAACAGTAGCATAACTACTACTTTAGCCTTATTAAGGCCGACCCGTTATACTTAGCTAGTAGTAGCGAAGGACTACCTTATTTATATATTAAATATATAAAAGCGAGATAATAGCTAAGAAGTAGTTAGCTATAGTATTAATATAAGTAAAGTAGCAATTTATAAGAATAAGAAATAAGAGGCTAATAGTATACTGCTTATAGATTTATTAAAGCTATATTAAAGCTTAAATAAAGTCCTTTTTGCTTTTATTACTTAAAAGTATAAAGCTAATATAAAAAGAGCGCTTATAAGCATTAATATAAATAATATTAAAAAGTAATATCCTATATCTATTAGTTTTATATATATAATTTAATAAGAGTATATTAAAATATTCCTTTAAGTATACTAATAACTTTAAATAAGTAAAAAATACTACTATAACTTAGTTTTTTTAATTTGTTTATACTTAGTGCTAAAACCCTTTTTCTTAATAGTAGTTAATAAGGGCGTATATAAAGCTTTAACCTTTATAAAGCTTTAATTAAAAGTCTATAATATAATTATAAAGATCTTACTAAGTAGTATAAGAACTTAAGTATTAATATATATACGTCTTAATATCCTTTAGCGCTATCCCGGAATTTAAAAAGGCGCGGATTATTACTATATTAATATTAAATAGTTTATAAAGCGTTTAATAAGTAGTTTTATACTAACTTAGCATATAGTTATAAATTGTAAAATAGGTATCTTATTAATATTTTAACGCTTATTTAGCCTTATTAAGGCTTTACTTCGCTAAAATTAAGAATTAATAGCTAATACCCCGCGTAGTAATATATCGCTAATATAGTTATAAGGGGTTTAAAGGAGCTTATATACGGTTATAAGCAAATATAACCGTTATCTATTTAGTTTTCCCTTTATACAACCGGAAGGTTATAAATACATAGCCTTATAGCGCTACTTAAGCATTAATTGCCTTAAGTAAGGACTCTTAAGAAGAATATTAAGCCTTTAAAAGAAAGTAGTTAGCTAAAAATATACTAAACTATTAAGCTAGTACTATCTTATTATAATAATAAATAATTAATATAATAATTAATATAAAAGTTAAGGAGTTAAAAAAAAATATTACTATAGTTTTTAATAATTAATATAATAATAAGTATAATGCGAATAGCTTAGCTATAAGTATAATAATATATATAATGCTTAATTATTTAATTTTACGGGTACCCGTAAGTAAGTACTTATAGAATTTTAGAGATATAAGTACCTATATTATAATACGGCCCCGGATTAACTACCTTAATAAGTAAGCACCCTTAAATACTTATTATTATAAATATAAAGAGTATATACGCTAAGGCCCTACACTTATTTTACTATAAGAGCTTTAAGCGTAGCCCTAGCCTTTATTTATAAAAGTTAGCTATATATATATAAGGGCACTATAAAAATAGTACTAATAGCATAAGCTAACTAAGTATAAGGAATATACTAAGTAAGAAGCCCCGCTTTTAGTCCCGACTTAATAAGTAGTCGACAGGCCCCCGCGACTAAAGCTAAAAGACTTTTCTTTCTATAAGCTTTAGTCTTATAATAAAGTAAGCAGCTAAGCAATACTATAACTTATTATACTATCTACTATCTTTATTACTTAATTAGTAGTATCGCGAGACTATCTCCTTATAATTTTTAAAGCTTCCTTTTTTAAATTACTTAGTAAAAATATTATTAGTAAAAGGATCGCAAAGCGGTGCTAAACCGGCGCGGCGAAGTTAACATAACCTTAATTAAGGCTTATAAGTATAAGAGATTTATTTAAATAACAAATCCGACTAAACACCCTTTATACTTAAGATAATAAAAGTGCTATTAAGAATATCCTTATTAGTAAGTGCTTAGTCCCCGCTACTTTAAGAAAAATAAAAGGCCCTTTAAAGCTATATTAAGGAACTAAAGGAGACTTAATAGTTATAAGAGCGTATCGTATAGCTAAAAGAGAAAATACAAGAAAAAAAAGGCTTACTCCTTAACTAATCGAAAAGGCGTTATTAGTTAAACTCCCCCGATTTAGTAGCTAGTTAAGGCAGCGAGGTAAAGCTTAAAAATATTATTTAGTTAGCTTAACTAACTAATTCTCGGAAGCGACTTAACTAGCTTTATAATTTAAAGAATACGTTTAAAGCTATACCCCGACGATTTTACTAAGATAACGTTAAAATCCTATTTATAGTAGATTATATATATACCGACTATAAAGTAAGATAGCACTAATACCTTAAGGAATAACCGCCGATTAATTAAGAATAATATAGTATAAGCTAGATTTATTTTAAGGAATAAACACTTATACTTATTAAGGATATAGTAAATAGAGAAATACTCTTAGCAATATAGCTAAAGAACGCTTAATAGCGAGATATATAGTCTTTACTAAAGTTTAGCTTTTACCTTAACTTTATTAAACGGTATTTTAAGCGGCTATTAAAGTAAATACGGTTATTAAGGTTCTTCGCTAAGTTATAACTAAAGCTTTAGGAGTAACTTAACCTTTACTTAATACTTATTTATAAGTATAGTAAAAAGGAACTAATCTAAGTAGCTTAATACTACTAAGACGTTATAGATAGTAAGAAACGCCGTTTAAGTATAAGCTTTAGATTAAGATAGCGCGGAATAAGTTTAAGATCCTTTAACTAAGGAAATTCCTATTATAGGAGAAGCTATAGTAAACGTTAATAAAAAGGTTTTTACTATTAAGGCACTACTAATACTTTAACGATAATAAGGAAAGATTTACGTTTAAATACCCCTTAACGTAGCCGTAGCTAAGGTCGTAAAAAAAAGCAAGGCCGGTACTAAGGCTTATCCTAAAACTAAGGGGTTATTTATTTTAAATATAATAAGCTAGGTTACTATATAAATAAGTATACCTTAGCTTTAACTATAAATACCTTAGCGAATACCTTATATATTAAAGCCGCTTTATAGGGAAACGCTTAAAGGCCGGAGTAAACGCCTCTCCTTTAGCTATATTAATACTTTAAAAGAAGCTATTATAAACTCTTATAGTGCTATTAAGGCAAAACCTTATTAATACGAAGGTATACTTAAATACTTATAGTATAGTTAGACTTAGTAAACGTATATTTCGCATGTTAATAAGGCTTACTATAAGTCTTACTATCGTATCTTAAGCTCTTAAAACTAAGCAATAGGTAAGTAAATAACTATAAGGTTTAGGAGGTTTTTATAAAAATTACCGATATAAAAAGTACCGAAAAGATAATTACTTAATACTACGTTAGTATTAATAAGTTAATACTAAATAACTATATTTTAATTTTATAGTTAACTATAGTAATTACGGATAAGAAAATCTATATTATTTTATCGAAAAAGCAATAGTAGTTTAAGCATTAAATCGGTAGTAGCACCTTACGGAGTCTACGAAAATTCATAAGGGATTGCTAAAACGAAGCCTGTATCTATATAATCGCTACTAACCTTAAGCTAATTTTATTGCTAGATAAGGATAACGATAAAGGAATTTTAAAGAGAGAATAGACTAAGATACTACTAACTTTATACTAATTTAAAGATATATTCTTAGTAAATAAGTCTAACCTATTACCGATTAAGAAAGGAATAGATTACGTAATTAACTTAACTTTTAGTATAAAACTACCCTTTAGACTAATTTACCCTTTATCCCGCAACGAATTATAAGTATTAAGGGACTAAATTAGTAACTTTATAAAACGTAGTATTATCCGGGAATTATAAAGCTTAGTAAGCGTACTAATTCTTTTTATCTTAAAGAAGGATAGCAGCTTTTATCTTTATATAAACTATTAAGGACTTAACCGCGTTATATAAAAAAATCAGTATACTTTACCTCTTATTTTGAAGATCCTTAACCGCTATTAAGAAGCTAAATTCCTTTTTAAGATTAATATTTAAAACGCATACTAGCATATCTATATAAAAGAAAGCGATAAGTAAAAGATAGCCTTCCGATTACGCTATAGATACTTTAAATACCTTATTATACTATTTAGCTTAACTAACGCTTTAGCTACTTTTTAAAGCTATATTAATTAAGCATTAAAAGGCCTTATCGATACTATTTATATAGTATATTTAGATAATATCCTTATCTTCTCATAAATAAAAGAGGAATATACTAAATACTTTTAATAAGTTATAAAGAGGCTATGCGCGGCGTAACTATTCGTAAAGCTATTTAAATATATATTTTATTAGCAATTAGTTAAGTTCTTTAGTTTTATTTTATTAGTTAATAGGATATTAGTAAATCCTTAATAAGTAAAAGCAATCGCTAAATAGCTAGTACTTAATACTTATTAAGATATTTAAGTCTTCTTTAAGTTTTATAACTATTACTATCGTTTTATTTACTATTACTCTTATATAATAAAACCTCTTACCGTATTATTAAAAGGTAGTAGTAATAATAAGAAGCTAAGGAGAGTAGACTTAAACGCAACGAAATTAATAGCGTTTTAGTCCTTAAAAAACGTTTTTATTAATATACCCTTACTTTAATACTATAACTTAAAGAGGCATACTTAAATTAAAACCGATATATTATAATATATAATAGCGGGCATTCTATCTTAGCTTAACGATAAGGGTTACTACTATTTAATTGCATTTTAGTTAAGAAAGTTTACTAGGGCCGAGTTAAACTACGAAGTCCCGGATTAAGAACTATTTACTATTATAAAGTTATTTAAATACTAGTAATACTACGTTAAAGGAGCTATATAATAAGTAAAGGTCTTATCCGACTATTTTAACCTTTAAACGTTTATACGCTAAACCTCCCTTAATCGAAGATAAGTATAATAGTATATATACTTAGCGTTATTCGACTTTACGATTAAGTATAGGATAAGGAAATTAAACCCGGCTAATATACCGTTAAGAATGCTTAAATATAAAGGCAAGAAGCCCTTATCTATAAAGTTACTACTAAAGCTTTAATTAAAGCTAGCACCGATAAATTATATAATTACTAATAATCTATAAAGAGATAATAAGAAGTCTTTATAAGTAAAAGAAAGCTTAACTTTAAGCCGGTATAAGTATAGCGAGTTGCCTTTATATAAGGAAAATATATAAGCTTTTATATAGCGAACTACTACTAACTTAAAAGCGGACTTTAAGCAGCTAGCTATATAGGCTAAAGAGAGAGCTAGTTATAAATAGCTACTTTTAAGAAAGACTATAAGAGATATAGCTTACGGCCTTTTAGTATACGCCGTAAAAGTTCTTAATACTTTATTAAAATTGCTAAAACGCACTTAAAGCGAAGATATAGTAATTGCTTAACGAAAAGCAACTAAAGACTTTTTAAAAGAGAAGTATCTTTAATTATTATAACTAAATAAATTACTACTATAAAAAGAACGAATCGTAGTACTTTTTAATATTGCTTTATAGTAAGAGTTAATATAACTTTATTATAATAACTTATTAATAAGATACTTTAAAGGTAGATAAATAGGTAAATTATTATTAAGGAATTTCTACTAAAAGAATATAGTAAAGGATATTAATTAATATATTTAAGAATACTTCGTATATTAAGGCGCCGTATTAAGGAAGCATCGCCTTAATAGCGCTATATAATTATAACTATGCCTTATATAATTATAAGAAGAACTATTAATAAACTTTACTATAAGTTTACTAAAAGTATAATATAAAAAGTAAGAAGTTAACGTAATACTAATAATTATAGATAGATGTACTAAGTACTACCTTTTTATTCTATATTTTAAGATAATAAACGCGCTTAAGCTAGTAAGGGTATTTTATTTTAATGTTAAGTTAGTATATAGGCCTTTAAAAAGCGTAGTTACGAATAGAGGATTACTATTTACTAATAAGTTTTAGTTAAACCTATATTTTATCTTATAAGTAAAACATAGGTTATTAATAGCGTTTTACTTTTAAACTAATAAGTAAACGGAGCGTATAAATTAAGCAATATACTATAACTTAAGTTACTTTTTAAATTTAAAATAAATAAACTAAGCGTCCTTTCTTTAAGTAGTATAATTTATATATAATAACGCAACTAATACTACTACCGGGCTATCCCTTAATAAGGCTCTTTTTAGCTATTAGCTAAACTTTTATATTAACGTTAAGGACGACGTTACGAACGGGGAGGTGCTTAAAGCAAAAGTAAGAATTAATAAGCTAAACACTCTACGATAATAACTTAAAGAACACTAGCGAAAGGCTATTAAAGCATAAGTAAAGTACTATAACCTTAAGCACTAACTACTTTTACTTAAAGTTAATAACCTTATTACGGTCTTTATAAAGAATTTACGCTTTAAGGATAAGAAGAGGAAGCTATCTCTTAAGTATATTAGGCCTTTTTAGGTACTATAAGCTATCGGGAAGTAAGCTTATCGTTTAGCTCTTTTAAATAAGTACTTATATATATATAATATATTTTATATTAGCTTATTAAAACCTTAAAAGGAAAGGCTAAGCGATTAAGGAGGCGCTAAACTATTAACGATACTTAACCTTTAAGATAAAAAAGGCAAATAAAAAGTCTAAGAAGTACTAAATAAAAAACGCGTTAAAGGTAATACCTTTCTCTTAGTTAAGTAAAAAGGATAGCTAGTAAAGTATAACTAGTAGGTTAATACTAAGGATATAGTAAATAGCTAAGCACTTATTAGCGAATACTTTATTAACCTTATTAAAAAGAAGAAAAAACGCAAAACTAAGTAAAAGCTAAAACGCTAAGGGTATAAAGATAACCTACTTATTAAGTTACGATTCCTTACTAACTTAGTATTAATTCGCTATTAATTAACTATATTCTTAGTTAAGGTAACTATTTATAAATTAGTAAAATATAAAACGGGGAAGAAAAGCAAGCAAGAGTAAATAATTAAAAGAAGATATAAAGCTAAGCTAAGTCCTCCTTAAAACGATAATAATAAAGGAAAGAAACTATAAGCTAAGCTATTACTACTTTACGTTATTAATAAAGGAAAGATAAAAGAAAGATAAAAGAAAAAATAAACCTAAACCGTCTTTTACTTATATTAACGCTTTACCGGCGTCGCGGGAACTTACTAAATAGTCCCCTTATCTATATTAATTATAAAGGGAAACGTTAATATTTCCCTCTCCTTTATTAGCTATATCTTAATTAGTATAGCACTTACCTCTACCTTTATAATAAGTAAGGCATATCGCTAAGATATATAGCCCGTATTGCCTATAAGTAACCGGAGTTTTAACCGTGCTTCTTAAGTATAGTACTTTAAACTAGCTATATTAATATTAAAAGGTAGCGCTAAGGTTAACCGGGTAAGCAGCTCGCGCCGCTTATTAATAAGCGTGCGATAGTTACTATACTAAGACTAAGAGAGTATTAGCTAATTACTAATATATTAATTATATATTAATTACTATAATGTCCTTTTTAGCACCTATAATACCGTTTCTCTTTTAATAGGTTATCTTAGTAATATTAAACGCCTTATAAAGATACTAAGCCGTTATAGCAAGACGATAGTAAGCCTCCTCGCTAAATATAAAGGCGTTATTATCGCTATCGTCGTCTTTAAAGTCGGTATCGTTAACGTTAAGCATATTAAGCTCTTAAATATAATTAAGCACGGCGACTATATTAATACGGTTGCTAGCTATAAGTATAGCCGCTTATATAACGATTAGCTAACGAATAGCGATAATAAATTTAATTAATAATTATAGTTAATTAATAATATACTTAATCGTAAGTAGCTATATACTAATAGCACTACTTATAACTTATAAAGGTAACGCTAGAGAAAATATACTTAATCTCTATAACCTTAATAAGCTTTAGCTTAAATGCCTTATAAGCTATAATAGCAGTATAGAAATAATATATATATTAAAGTTTAGCGGGCATTACGCCGCTAGTATAAATAGCGCGGGCTTTAGCCTTAAACCGTATACGTTTCGCCCGTAAAATAATAAGGATATCGGCCTTATTATTGCCTATATTAATTTTAGTATTATTATCGCTATTGCTATCGCTACTACCCGTTATATTAAGCTGCTCTCCCTTAAAGGGAGGTATAATAAGCGGAGCGTTAAGGCTAAGTATTGCTAATATCTTAAGGCTTAATCGGTCTTACTACTACTACTACTCTTAAAAAGCAGTATTATTATTAGTATTATTAGTACCGGGGATAAAGGACTTATCTTATGCTTATTAATTGTTAATAAGCGTATTAATAGCCTTATTCTTAAGGATAGGCATAAGGTTAAGTATAAGCACCTTTTCGGGAGGTGCTCTCTTATTACGAGGTAATAGCGAGCTAGGTATCTCCTTAGCTTAACCTTTCTTAATATTAGTGCTAGCCTTTCCGGCTAAAGGAGAGTTAAGGACTTAAGGAGAACCTTAGTCGCGATTATAATACTTTAAGTGCGAACCCTTTAAGAGTTAATACTATATTTAATATAGAAAATCGGCGCGCTTATTAATCGAGCGCGGCTTTAAAGTATAAGGTATATTAGCGATAATAAAAAAGTATAGAATATATATTAAATAAAGAGCAAAAAGGTATAAAGAACTTAATAGTAAATAATTGTAAAAGAGTTAAAAAGGGGAAGAAAAACAAAAGGTGCGGGAATAAGCATAATAAACCTTTAACTAATATATTGCTACTAATATACGGGCGTAATACTTATAATTACTTAAAGGCAATTAACGTTACTATAACTTTATATATAATCCTATATATTTAACGCTATATTTAATTATATACGACTACTAAGCGTATATACTACTATATCTTAATTACGCGTACTTATATAATAATACTAACTAAGGATATAATTATAACTTTATATTACTAAATTCCTTATAATAGTATATTTAATATACTCTTAACTAAATAGCTAAGGGCGTTTATTATAAGGGGGGGATAATAATAAGAATAGTACTAATAGTATAAGCTAACTACATATAAGGAATATACTAAGTAAGAAGCCTAGCTTTTAGTCTTAACTTAATAAGTAGTTAATAAGCCTTTATAATTAAAGCTAAGAGACTTTCCTTTTTATAAGCTTTAGTCTTATAATAAAGTAAGTAGCTAAGCAATACTATAACCTATTATACTATCTACTATTTTTACTACTTAATTAGTAGTATCGCAAGACTGTCTCTTTATAAGCACTCCTTTATATATATATTCTTTCTTAACTAGCTAGATACTATTATTATCTTTTAAAGCTCCCTTTTTTTATAGGTTATAGCCTTAGCGCGCTGCGTAATTACTACCTTAACCTCTTTACTTTAATTATCTTAATTATCTTAATTATATTTAAACCCTTCTTTTAACCTATAAGCCTTTAAAGACTAAAGTAAAAGCGGGGCAGCTTAGGATATTAAGGCTATCGCTACCTATATAACAATATAAATTAATAGCTTTAAAGGTATGCCTTATACGATGTATACGCTTAAGCTAAATACGACTTTATAGCTATATAGCTTACTTTATAGCCGTATTACCCTTAGTAAAAGATCTACTATATTAACAGCTTATAAGATAGCCGCTACTATTATTAGCGGTTTAGTATAATAAGATAGTCGCTGCTAGCAGACCCTATAAAGAAGATATAATAGCTTTTATAGCCTTAAGATAAGGGCGTAAGACTATAGTAAATAGGGTTTAAGGATAGGAGAATTATAAGTTATAGAGAATAGAGCTTATTATCGCCTTAAGGGTAGAAAACCTTAAAGGCTTTATTAACGGCACTATTATATTACTACTTAAAGACGACTTTAAGTATAGGACTTAGGAAATAAAGGATAAAATAGCTATATATAGTATTATTATAAGTATTACTCTTAAGATAAGGGAACTAATTATAAATAATAAGTAAGATAAAGAAATAACCGCTAAATAGATAATAGACTTAATTAAAGTATCCTTAATAGAGGTCTTAAAAGTTACTTTCTATATAACGTTTATAAAATTTATTGCCCTTAACTTAAAGAAGTTTATTAATATAAAGAAGTTCGTAAAGAAGCTATATTAATATTAAGATTAGCTTATTATAGTAAAAAAGAGTCTACCGGAATAACCTTTTATAATTATAGCCCTTAAAAGCATTCGAAAATAACGTCCTAACTAGTATAATAACTAGACCTATAACTAATAATAAGGGAATTATATTGTAAAAGACGAGCTATATAAATAACTTATAACAGTTATAAAAGTTAAAAAATCTAAATCCCTAGCTAATACTACGTTTAGTAAGGCTAAGAGTCTTAATAAAAATAGCGGAAGCGGCACTAAGGGCTTTAAGAAGGACTTTAATAAAAATACTAGCTTAAGCAAACTAAGTAAGAAATATAATACCTTTAAGGAGACCGTTATTTTAAAGTGCGGCTGCTATATTAAGCTAGGGAAAGTTATTTATAAAGAGCCGGACTATTAAACTAAGTATCTTAATAAGGCCCTTAAATTTTAAAAGGCATTTCGAGCTGCTAAAGCCGCGACTAGCAACGAAGGAAATAAAATAGGTAATATAGCTATTATAATAGCTAGTAGCGAGTTTAACGGCTACCTTTTAAGCGGTGCTGTTTTAATAAATATAAGCCCGTTTAAGATAAAGCCGTTATAGACTTTAAATATATATCTTATTGCTTTAATAACCTTAAATAGTTTACTAACGTTAAAGCTATTAACCCCTTTTTAATAATATCGTTAAATAATAGCCCGCTATAAGTAAAAGCTATAAACACCGTTAAAGGTATTATCGGTAGCGCTATATTAAAGCTATAAAATATTAATTACGAGCTAGTATCGCCGGCTAACTTTATTAGCAACTAATACCTTAAGGAAAAGAGCATTAAGCTAAACGATATTAAAGAACTGCTATTTTATATACCCTTTAAGACTAAAGTCTGCAATATCGCTTAAAAATATATATATTATAACAATCCCGGATATAAAACTAAGAGGTATATATATAACCTTTAGCTTTATAGCCTTATTATATACTTAGCAATATATAGATTATAAGATAATATACCGCCGCCTTAGCTATACTAGCTTAAAGAAGGTCCTTAAAGTATATAATAAGGCTAGCCTTAAGATTAATAAGGAAAAGGCTAAGAGATTTTATTATAAAGCATACTACTTAAGGAAAGCGGACGCGATAATTAATCGTAACCTAAGCATAGTAGCTTAAGCGTTCCTTATATATATATATTAAGACTTCTTTTAATATAAGCTTATAAGCTATAAAGGCATTAACTATTGCCTTTATAGTATTAATATCTTTACCGGATTTTACTAAGTACTATTTTTACTTATAAAGGATTAAGCCTTTAATATAATAAAGGCCTAAAAGTTATAAGTTAAAAATAGCGCTACTAGCGCCCTCGTTTAAGTACTAGCCTTTAATAATATAATAGAATTCTATATTAAGAAGATAAAGGCTTAGTTAAGGGAGGACTACTTTATACTATGCTATAGCGTACCTTATATATCTTAGCAAAATAATAAGGTAAAGAGAGCCGGCTGTATGCTTATAAAGTCCGTAAAGGTAATATATATTAAGATAAGGCTACCGGAATTCTTTTAGCCTTAGTATATAGAAATAGCTATATATATAGCGAACCTCTTACTTATATACGGCACGGCTTTAAAGGAGGCGCCGCTAAAAGCTTTACTTAAAGAGATTAAAGTTCCTTATATATACTTTATTAAATATATCTAGACTTAAGGTAATATTATATATATAACTAAGCCGTAAAAGATATTAGTTAAGATAGCTAAAATAGACCTTAAGGCGTAAAAAGGAAGACTTATAGGTTTTAAGGGGCTTTATAGTTATATTTATAAGGTATAGCTCTTTAATTAAAAGAAAATTATAATTACTAAGAACATATGCTTTTATAAGGCAGTTAAGAAGACCTTACCCTTAAAGGAAAAAGACTATAATATTGCGGTCTTTAATAAAGATAAGGATAACGCCGACCTTATAAAAGATATAATACTATATCGCTTAAGCTATTACGAGACCCTTAACTATTAAGATAATCTTAACTATAATAAGAATAATAAATCTAAGGGGGGTAAGCTAAGTAGCCTTTAAGATAAGGGTAATAAGCTAAAGTAGTAGTAGGTTTTAAAGCTACTACCCCCTAAGTAGTAATAGGCTTTATAGCCGTTACTACTAACCCCTTATTATACCCCTTTCCTACTTATAATAACGATAAAGCTAAGCGATAATAATATAAATATCTTAATACTAAATGCCTTAGTTTAAGGGCTAAAAGTATACTTAAGAGAGACTATAAAGGTTTAAAGCAGTTTAAGGATAGCCCTTATAAGTGCGGGTTACTTAAAGACTTTTTTAAAGACCTTATAGCTAAAGATACGCTTAATTCTGTATATACTAAACTCCGATAATAAGAGACTTATAAATTCCTTACTTAAGGCACTATAAGCTAATAAGATATACTAACTTAATAATTAGCTAACTTGCTAATAGACTAATTATATAGTAGCGGTTAAGGGAGGGCCTTAAAAGGCTATATTAAGGGCTTTAATATTAAAGCTTATTATTATAGACTAACGCTAAGACCTATTTAAGCTAGGCGTATTAATAGCCCTTAAGGTAATTTACTAAGAGAAGGATTAATTTAATAACTTAAGTAATTAGCTAGTCCTCTTTATATTTAGTGCGATAATCGCCGCTATAAAAAGTTCGCTAATAACCTAAAAATAAGCCCTTAAGCGGGATAACTATAAGACCCGTTAACTACCCGCGATAAGGCGGGAAATTAATAAATTAAAGTAAAAGGATACTTAAAGCCTTATATATAAACTACTAAGGGCTTAAGTCTTTAATAAGAAATAAGTCTATCTTAAGAAGCTAGTTTAAGATAAAGAACCCTTTATAAAAGCCCGTTAAGTTATTTAAAAAGACTAAGACTTAAAGGATAGGCCTATAAAGGAGCTTTATATAATAGTAATATACTAAGCCTCGTTAAAGCTATTTATAATAATTATTATAGTTAAGGACTTAAAATATAAATAATTTAACGTTATTTACGCCTATATATATATAGAAGTATAAAAGAAGGCTTTTATTATATAGCTTTATAAACTTAAGGATAGTATAAGCCGGGTTTATAAGTTTAATAAGGCTTTATATAGCTATAAAGGCTTACTTAAGTAGTAATATAATTAAGTAAGTATAAACTTATAAAAATACGGCTTTAAGCGCCTTAAGATAAATAAGTATATTCTTCGCTATAAAGCAAGTAATATACTTATAATCGTCTATATAAATAACTTTATTATAGCGGCACTTATTAAAGAAGCTATTAAAGCTACGGCTAATATCTTAACTAAGCTATATAAAACTAAGTAGCTCGGTAAGCCTTAGGAATTCCTAGGCATTTAATTTAAATAGAATAAAGCGGTAAGAACGATTCTTATATACTAAACAAGGTTCGCTAAGAAGATCCTTAAGAAATTTAGTTAGTTAAGAGGTTATTAAAGCTATAAAGACGCTATAGCTAGTAAGACTTAAGGTTCCTTATAACTAAAAGAGTTAAGAACTTATAATAAATACTATAAAGTAGCTTCGCTAAACTAGTAGCTTTAACTACTTATTAATAAGCACTTAGCTAAATATTATATATATAGTAAATAAGCTTTTTAAGGCTAGTAATAACTTAATATATAACTTTATAGCGATTATAAAGACGCTATAGTATTATATTAAGGGCACCTTAAACTATAAGGTTATAATAAGGGGGAAATCCTTAATTAAGGACTTTAAGCTTTAAGTATATATAGATACCTCCTTTATTAATAACTAAAGTACTTATTGCTTTATAATAAGCTATATTATTTTTAAGTATTACTATTTACACTTATATATATCTCTATTTACACTTACGCCCTATTTTAAAGATATATACTAACGCTAGCCCGCCCCGCTTATTTATACCGCCTGCATATAGTAAGTACCTATACTTTTTAAATACCCGCGCCTATATACGCAGCCTATATACGCAGCCTACACGTAGCGCTCTTAGCTATAGCTTAATTCGCTTAAAAAACGTATCTTTAAAGCTCTTATAAGATATGCGTATAACGCGGTCCGTTAATTAATCTAGGCCTTGCTAGTACCGCGGGCGAAGTTATAAGCGCGCGCGCCCTTAATGCCCTTATTGCCGCTTAATGCCCTTAATACTGCTTAATACCTTTAACGCCGCCTAATGCCCTTAACGCCGCTTAATGCCCTTAACGCCGCCCGGCGGCACTATTAGTAGCTATATCCTTATTAGTACTACTAAGCGGCGATATAAGTATGCTTTTAATGCCCTTAACGCCGCTTAATGCTATTAACGCCGCTTAGCGGCACTATTAGTAGCTATATTACTACTAGTACTACTAAGCGGCGATATAGCTATATTACTACCGGTGCCGCTAGTAAAGCTATAAGCGCTTTTATTGCCCTTACCGCGTCCTTTTCTTAATCCCCTTTCCCTTATATTACCTTAAGCCGACGATTTCTTTTATAACGCTATAAAAGACCTTAAGCTATAGCTAAGTTTATCGATCTTATTATAAGAGAGGTGTCTTCGCACGCTTATATTAAGCCGCCTTAAGCTTACTTAACTTAAATTAAGTAGCCTTTACGGCGGCGTAGCTAGCTATAATGCCCTTATTAATATAGGCGGCGTAGCTAGCTATAATACCCTTATTAATACGTCTTAGTATTTAAGGGAGTTAAGTATAAGTAGCTTAGTATTATAAGGCCGGCCGCGTATAACTATAACGACGTTAAGATCGCGGATTTAAAGTAATAGCTCCTTAAGGTCTTAAGAGTTATTATTAGTAGTAAAATATATAAAAAAGAGGGGGGGGTTTATTAACGGCTTCTTAAGCTATTATTATATAAGAATATTATGCTTTTCGAGCGTTAGCTTAGCTTAAAGACATTAAAAGATAATATATATATAAGGTAAGCTAAGCTATAATATAAAGTGCTTACTATAAGGCCGTAGTAGCTAGAGCTCTTAAGTTAATAAAGGTATCGCGGTAATAGTAAGTTAATACTATATAGTAAGGAGATTAATAGCTTAATAAGTAACCTTTATATTAAAGTCCTTAAGCTAAGATAATTGCTTAAAGAACCGCCGCTTTTATCGAATCTTTTATTAAGTAGCTATTTATATATAGGATATCTCTTTATTCTTAATTATTTAAATAAAAGCATCGTAAAGATATAAGAAGTTAGAGGTGCTTATAAGTAAATAAGACTTTATGTCTTTATAAGCGGTCTTAACTAAGCTATTAACCTACTACTTAAAGTTACGATAGCGGCTAATAAAGCAGCCTGCTTACTACTCCCGCTACGGTATATATTTATTAAAGATATAAGTTATAATATAGCCTTAATATTAACTAAATTACTAATTAAGCTACTATTACGCTTTATAGAAATCCGCTTTTATTTTTAAGTAAATAACGCGCTTTTAAGCTAGTAGTATTCCTTTGCGGCTAAATTCGACTTCCTTATCGTTTAAACTAAACATAGCGGCGGCGGCGGCGGCGGCTTTTTATTTAGTAGCCTTATAAGTTAGGATAGCTTTAACCTTAAGAAGGACTTCTTTATAAGTATTGTTTTTAAGACTATTAAGATTTACTAAGTCTTTTTTAGCGTAATTAGATTTAAGCCTAGATATTACTATTAATATAATATATATAAAGTTATTATTATATAAAATGGAAAATATAAAAAAGGCGTTTTTAAAGGCGGCTTCCTTATCTATAATAACTATAAAGGGCTTTAGTGCCCTTACTTATTATTATAGAACTCTTAGCGTTTTTTATACGCTAAGTAGCTTTGTAAAATTTATTTAATTTAAATTTACTAGCCGGAAAGGGAGAAAAAGACTTAGTATAAGCTACTAAACCGAATAAAGTAAGGGTATTTTATTATGCGGATTTCTTAGGTTAAAACTAGCTAAAGAGAAAGAAAGAAGAAAAGGAAAAGAGTTAAAGGAAAGAGAAGTAAAGACCTCTTTTTATACTTTTTTAAAGCTACTAAAAGGTTCCCCTTTTATATACTTTTATATACTTTTATATGCTTTTATATATTAAGCTATAACTTATACTTCGTATAACTTATAAAGTTACTAAACTACTTCTTAAGCTAATAAAAATAGCTTATACTATCTTTATTACTAGTTATAAGTAATATATGCTTTATTACTTACGATTAGCTTATAAGACTAAATATCCTTATCTTAAAACCTTTTACGAGATTCTATCCTCTTTTAAAAGGAGGCCTCTTACTTTTACTTTATATAAAGTATCGGTTAATTATATAAAGTATTAATCGATCTTTATAATATAAATCTTATTATTAGCTAAAGCTAGCTTAAGTTAAATATAAGCGCGTTTAGCCTATACCGCTTATAGCTAATATTAGCTATCTTTAATCGTTAAGCTATATCGTCTCTCCTTATAACTATTAGTATTTACTTTAATAGTTATAATACTACGCTTTATAATATAAGGATAAAGGGATAAGGCGCGGACTAATTACTGCTAGTTAGGGCCGGTACTACGGACTAATTACCGCTAATTAAGGCCGGTACTACAAACTAATTACCGCTAGTTAAGCTAA
>JAPEBW010000758.1:0-39671 GCA_027405785.1 Ophiocordyceps robertsii
GCCTCGAGTGATTCATGGCCAGGACTAAACACTGCGAGTGCCCAAGGAAGGACTCGCTGTTCCAGCCCCAGCATGCCGGCCGTCCGCGTGTGAGCCGGTTCAGCTTGGCTCAGCTTTGAGTGAGGCACCGGAGCAGCGAGCCGGCGCGGGATTTCAAATATCCGGCCATTGCTGGGGCTACAATGTACCTAGGCGAGAATGGATCACCTCAGCACCCCGCCTTACATAAGGTTTGCCATCATCATCACGGATATATACATACATGGTACCTAGGTAGCTCGATGGAGATCCCCCCGGAGAGATTCGAGTGGGTCTAGCTAGGTATCTGGCGGCCCGCCAAACGACGATGGGAAGAGCGGCCGAGTCGTCTCCTCTCCCCCACAACCAAATACGAATGACGGAGCAGCAAGGCTGCTTGGCATCCGACGACATGCCACTCTCGCCTCACACATCGCTGCTGCACGTCAACGTGCTCTGTGCGCTCCGCCTGCGCCGGCCCCCATGCATGTGATGGCGGCGCAACGCGAGGCGGCGAGAACGGCCATCGGCGCAAGACCGATGAGAGCCAACGATTTGGGCCTTGTTGCGCAGCGTCTTGCAACATGCCTTTCTCGTACTCGAATTGCCCGCCAGCGACCTTCTATTCAGAGCTGTTGGCCAGCGATTCTAGCATCGTGACGGAATAACTCAATGGAACTCTTTCCGCTCTCCCCTAGATCAGCCTGCACGAAGCAAGACTAGGTACGAAGACCCATGGATGATCCGCCCGATACATACTGTACATACATACGTCGAGCCTGGGAGCCGAGGTGGGGTAGAGGGCGAGAATCCCGCCAAGAAGGGAGTGCTTGTGTGTCCAACAAGGGTTCCTCCCCTCAACGGCATGCGCCGGCAGCCGTGGCATGTCCCGAGTGGCGGGCTATGTTTGCCTGACAGTAGTTTCGGAGCTGAGCCGGGGCCCATGCAGCAAGCTGCAGATCTGGTCCGTCGCTCGCTCCACGAGTTCGCCCAGCGTCCGACGATGGTCTCGGCCGTTGTCGCACGCCGGCTTCCTGCTATTCACCACAGAGCACGAAGTACTCTGTCGTAGTGCGCCCATAGCGCACCCGGAGAGCGCGTCCTCGCCCTGACCCTGGAAAGATACGTGTCGGTCTTAAGCGAAACGATGCAGAGAGCATTAAACGGTAAGCGCCCAGCTCTCGCAAAAGGGCCAACGGGAAGCAGGTAGGCTACAGAAACCTCGTATTTCCCCTTGCCAACCGCAAGAGCTCGGTCTAGCCGACGGCCTCCCAGAACGAGGAGCCTTTGACGTCGTCGCCGTCGACCCGAACAACAGCAGAGAGAGAGAGAGAGAGAGAGAGGCCGCCGGCATGGGACGCAGCCAGCCATCGGCGCGCCACAGCGCTGGCTATCCGCCTTGGCCCCGGAGGCCTGTTCACTTACAGCTGCAGGCGCCCAGAATAAGGCCAAAACCAGAGAGACCCAACGTCCAGTCCAGCCCAAACCTCTCTCTCGTAATGCAAACGATGCGCGCCACGGATGACGTTGAAGGTCCACTTTTTTCATTTGTTCCCTTCGAGAGTGGTCGGTGACAGTGGGCGCGGGCTGTCCCCTTTTGGGCTCCGTGTAAGCGCGCTGCAGAGCGTCTTACTTTTTCCTCGTATTGTCTGGCTCGTGTCTGTGGCGGGACCCTCCGCCAACGCGACCCCCGAGACCTTGCGTGTGGTAGGAGCCGTGAGCCAAAGGATATAAGAAGGCCCGGACGGCGCGCCAATTTGCCTTTGGGCCTGCATCAATCTCGCCCTCATCTTCAGGAAGCCAGCCTCGCACGCACTACACACCGCTGCGCCCCGTCTCCTCAAACCCCCTCGCGATCTCGCCATCATGAAGCTGTCCGCTGCCATCGCCTCTCTCGCCATCGCCGGCTCCGCCGTCGCCGCCCCTGAAGCCAGCCCCGAGACGTTTACCATCATGTCCCTGCGCTCCGCCAGCCCAATTCACTTCGGCCAGGTCGGCGCCTCCAAGAGCAACATCTTCATCAACTCGAAGATACAGGATAGCGTTTGCGAGGCCAAGGACATGAAAAAGGACCGGCGCCAGACCTTCTTCCACATCAAGGACGGCGCCCTCTACCTGTATACCCCCAGCAAGGCAAAGATCCAAAAAGCCTTTGTCGATCGTTCGGGCATGGGTATGCTACAAGCCTCCCCCCCTCCCCCCCTTCGACTCTGCGGAATCTCTAGGAGGGACCAACCGGCGTCGACGCTTTGCTGACCCAACTGTGCTCTTCTAGGCCAGGGCAAGCTCGGATACCTCTCCGGCGACGGCCCCCTCCCCCCACGCTTCGAGGACAAGGGCTGGAGGGTGGACAAGACGGGCAACCTCAGCTTCAACGGGAGGGGCTTGCTCGCCTGCCCCGGGTCCAACAGGGGCGCCTGGGTCGTCTGGGTTGACACCGGCAACCCTACTCCCGGCGGTAGCAAGGACTGCCTGGGCTTCTCTGCTCGCACCATCCCGTCCGATAAACCTATTCCCTGCAAGTATAGCCAGTAGAAGGCGCAACAGGGCATGATATACGAATACACAAAGGGGTGGAAGGGGGAAAGTTGAGTGTCCTACGGTTTTCGCCGATAGTGTCGAATAAAGTATATGGGGGTAACCAACCAGTATATCTTCAGTCTCGCCTTGATTCCACCTCGTGACCATTGGATCATTCTTGTCGCCGGAACTCCGCCCACATCTGTCGCCAGCGATGACGAACTCTTCCACCACTAGTTTGTGAGTAATGCGACGACATGGATGTGCCCGAAGCAATCAATCAGTGTGGCGAAAACGACGCCGTTGTCTGTATGGGCCAAACCGCCTCCAATTCCCTGCGTCTTCTTGGCACAGCTACATCCCAGCCGCCTTTCGGTTCTCCTCGAGCTTGGCCCTGAGGGTCTTCTCCCTCTCCCGCAGTGCCTCGGTAAAGCCGCTGCCCATATCATCGCAGTCCCCGATCCGGCGTACCACAAGTTCGCCCTGAGGAAAGGGGACCTTCTTGGCCCACGCCAGGGCTTCGTCGGCATTCTTGGTCTGAACGAGCCAAAAGCCGCAGACATGATCCTCCCTGGTGACGTCGAACGGGCCGTCGACAACCTCGGGCAGAGCGCCGAAGCTGAACTTGACGCGGTAGCCGTCCACGGCGGTCGGACGGAAGCCCTCGGCGGCGAGGAGAATGCCCTCGGCGGCCATGTCTTCGTTGAACTTGGTCATGGCCTCGAACATGTCGGTGGGGATTTCGGCTTGGGCAGCCTCGGCCATGGCATCGGCCTTGATGAGAAACATGAAGCGGGGCATGGTGGCAGCTGGGAGACAAGAAGGTATCGATCAGGGCTGACGTATCAACAGTTGGTTGCCAATGCCGTGGGGACGCGATGCATCGTCTCTTGATCAGCTACTGTAGCCGAGCAATTAAAGTAGGTGGCTTAAAACAAAGGATGGAGCCATGTCGATTTATGCGAATTCTGCACCCCTCAGCTCCCGCGCGAGGATCGACCCGCCATGGCAGCCGTCCAGTCGCCCAAACGCCTCAAGCTTGCAGGCAGCGACGGCTAGGATGGGCGCCACTGACTAAAGAGCCGAAGCGTCGTCCAATTGTGACGCTCGCTACGCCGAGAGTGGCGGGGAAGACATCTTGAGGGGGTCTGGAACAGCGGGGTCGTTCTTGGTGAAAAGTCGAGTCCCCACGCCAATCATAGACATTGAGCTTTGAGAAGTGGTTCGTGAAACGGACGACTGGCCCAGGAATTGGAGCATGGGAGTTGGTCGGCCAGCGTGCAACCGTGTCTTGGTCAAGGTGGGTTTCGTGAGAGGCGGCCGCAGAGGATCTACCAGGGAGCACCCGGGTCCCAGGCGACGCGAGACCAAGAGACAGCCTGCTCTTGTATGTCTCGAGTTCATCAGACAACACATCGTCCATTCATGTTCACCATTGGCCTTGATGAGACGCCTCTGGGTATCGTTTCAGCAGCAACGCAGCGGCTGGCTGGCTCCTCTCTGGTTGAAAGGTGTCGTTGCCGCGCCTCGGCATCCGGGCAGCGACCATCGTCAGCGTCACGGATGGCTGACGAAAAGAAAGCATCATGCCGTGCCAAGCTCCCGAGACAGGCTGCCGAGAGATGTGACTGTCGATGAAGGGCGGATGCCACTGCCGCTGAATGGGAGCGGGGCCTGTTGCCAACTCACCGTGCATCGAGGCGAGGGCAATTGTTTGGGGAGGAGCAACTCGGGGCGATTGCAGAGGAGCCTAATACAGGCAAGAGGCACACTGGTTGAAAAGGGCGGTCAGGGCCTGACGCATCATGGCTTCGCTTTGGGCAGGAAAAAACTCACAGCTTCGTCGAGTAATAAAACAACACCGGCCGCACTGCGAGCGGACCTGGATTGAAAGGCCGCTTTCCTCTTGGCGACGATGCTCTCTCTTCTACTTCTCCTTCGGGTCGCATCCCCTCCGGCCGACGTGACCTCGATGCCCCGGGCCGGAGGCCACAGCCGACGGCGCAATTGGGATTCGCGGGCTCTCCCTCTTCGCCCAGCTCTTGCTTGGCAACGAACATGTGGAGTGTTCTCGCTGCGCCTATCGGCGTCATTGTTGATAGCCACAGATGTGGCGTGCCGTGCTCTGCATTCTACAGCGCAGGCGCCGACAGTTGGTCAAGCTAATCAGCCACATCAACTATCAACTGACACGGCGTCAATCAATGCACGCCCGCCACCGCCAGCACCGGGCTTCAATGGGCAACCTGATACGTCGACCGGCCGCTCGAGCCTGTCATCGACGAAGGCAGAAGACGAGGCGGGAGAGACAGAAACGTGAGCCCGTGCTCCATTCATACCAAGCAACAACCGCCTGCTGCTAATTCAGAGCGGAGGGCTGGTGAGACAAGGTCAGGCGGTCCGATGGCACGACGGGATTGGCTGTCATCCGCGAGCGCACCCTTTCGCGGCTGCACACTAATACTGCTTGGCGTCCATGTCACTCGCACACAATCTGGCCCGTCTACCACTATTCGGGCGGTTGTTGCGGTTGCGCAAGGTCTGGCGGGGGCCCGTTCCGGGTCACATCTCCGGCGATGCTGTCCAACCTCAGTTACCATCGTCATGGTCCGCAGTCCAGCCAGCCAAGCGAACATATGTCTTGTGTCGGTTCATGCATCCCCGAGAGCAGTTCCGAGCATAGCCAAGGTAGTGGTGAGCGGGTCAACTTGGCCGACGAGGAACACGGCTCGGAGAGGTTGCAGACCCTGGCACGACCCTCCCCAAAGACGTTGCATTCTAGCGCCCACGCGCTGCATCTTGGCTCCTCAGGGCTCAGGTTCGGAAGGCCAGCTCGTCCGGTTAGGCACCGTGAACCCTACTCCCCGGGACGACAAGTTGCCGCGAGCAAGCGGTCTTTGCAAGGTTTAGTTACGCCGGCGTCACTGGCCACGAGCCCTCTTCCCCCGCTGCTACCCCGTGAGCGGCGCAACGGTCCTGCTCGTCAGCCAACGATCTACACCAATATTGTCCACTAAAGGCCCTATGCCGCTGCTTGGAAGTCGGAGTAGGGCCTCCCGTCGCCAAGCTTCCATGGCACGGCTTTGTCGTCCCGTGTCTGCCTCCGCCGGGGACGAAGAATGAGCCCATGTCAACGAGGGGAGTCAAGCAAGCAGGTGGCCAGAAAGGGCCACGGACGCTTTCACAACTGGCCTCGTGCCGCCGTGTCTCTGCCGCTTCCCGCTGTCACTTGCGCCACACCATGTTGGTAGCAAGCCACGGCCGAATTTGTGTGTCAGGTTCTCGCGGAGTACATGGTGGGCTCGATGCTGGGTTGTGGCGACTAACCTCAGGTCGCTTGTCAGTTTGGCCTGCTTGCGGGCGGGACGAACCAAGTCCATTGACAGCAAGCCCATGGCCGGTGTAACCCTGGCCCAGCATCGAGCACCGGTACTGTCCCTCGCTGCCGGGACCCAAGGACGCAAGCCGGTGGCTGTAGGGAGAGGCCTGGGCCCCCGAGGCACCGCGGGGCAAAGTTGACGAAGCCGACCCTCTCTGGCCGTTAGAGTACGAAGTAAGCGTCCACGAGCCCCTGTCTCTCTCGTCCGCCCAAGACTCAAGGCACACACCTTACTCACAGAGCCAGTGGCAGCTTAGGCAAGCCCGGAAAGTCGACAAGACCCCCCTTTGCACGCACGAGCGCGTTGCCCTTGTAATGCCTCGTCCGCGTCACGCCTGTCGCAGATCGAGGTTGCACGGCGGTACACGGCCCGTGTCGCTCCCTGTTTGGTATCCGAGCCCCGGCCGCTCCCCATCGTCATATTCACGGGGCCTTGTTGCGATTTGCTGCTGTGCCTGGCCTCTGGCAGCCTTTTGGAAAGCCGCGCGTCTGCGAGACCCCCTCAAGGGCGCGCAATAATGCCCGATTCCCTTTTCCGTTTGAGAAAAGAGAGCTGCGAGGCGTACCTGACCGCCAAAGTAGGATGGGCCTGCCTTTGCGAACCCGGGCTGCGAATCACAACTATCCGCTTCGAATCACCTGCTTGCCTGCTGCTGCTGGTTGCCACCTGTCCTGCCGCTTAAACGCTCCTCTGTCACCCGACACTCCTCGCCTCTGTTCCAGGGCACGGTCACGACTTGCTCACCTCGCGACCGACGAACCAGAAAGCAAATCACGCTCGCCATTTCCACCGTCATCGACGCATATCAAATGAACAGGCGCGAGTTCGACCACTTCAACCCCCCCTCCCGGTCCTGCCGCCTTGCGTCTTTGTTGCCATCGCCTGCCCTACACTACTTGGCACCGTCTCGCATCTACCATAGTGCCTGCAAATCTTGGCATGGACCATGGACTCCTCACCCTTTAGTATCGACGAAAAGGTGAATTTGTGTCGAGCTCTCTCCGAGCTCCTCCTGCAAGACATTTGTTCCATACTGACTTGGGCCTCGTTCAGCGCTTCGTCCTGGCCGAAATTGTCAAGGCCAGCACTATTGAAATCGACGCTTTAATGATCTTCATCCAAACCAACAACATCTCCCCCGAGTGGATGCATATGCAGCTTCCTAACGGTACGTCTGCCCAGCCTCGATTCTCCCATAAACACACTCGAACCTGCTGGTTAACATCTTCGAGGCCGCAACATGAGCCAGTGCATGCAAGTCTTCAAGCAGCTTTCTATTCATTTAGGAGCTCGGAACGGCCTATCCACCAGCGGTCATGGCGAACCAGCTTCGAGCCGAACCGGACCCACCACAGTATCTTCAGAACGGGACGCACCGCCCGTGTCCCCTATAGCCAAAACTAGGCTTCCCATGCCGAAGCAGTTCGCTCCCATTGTCCCGCGACCCGTTAACGGGAAGGCCGAGAGTCAAGATCGAGGCCGGCAGGTCTCGTCTCTAGCCGAAAGTCAGAAACCGTCCAGAAAAAGGGGGCGTCCGTCCAAGGCAGACATGGCCAAGCGGGATCTCAAGCCGATCCTACCTAAACCCATTGCCCCCCGCCCGCCTCTTCAGGCAGCAGGTTACGATATGGGTCCGCTGGCTCCTAGCCATCCTCGAGAAGTCACGCATACTGCCTCACCCGAGACGATGCCTGCGATTGTCCGGGCGGCATCGACGGAAGAAACAGAGGGGACGAAGCGGCGTCGCTTAACAACACCAACATCTTGATTTCTCCCCCCCCCCCCCCCTTGCTATCCTAACACAATTTTTCTCCATATCCGATCCGTGGTTTCGTCTGTTGTTTCGTGGTATATCTGCTTGCCTCCTTTTCAGCAACCGGTGATGTCTCTTCACGCGCCATCATGGCACCGGTGTCCCGCGCGCACATAGCCTTTCAGCCATGACGTATGATGATTGAGAGCACGACGTATGATTATCGAAGAGGGGCGAGTCAAGGTTGGATATCAGCAACAAAGGGGATGCAATATAGAATTGCTGGCGTTTCAGGGGTTCGGGACCAAGAGCGGACGGCTGGCCAGGGTAGGGATTGCCCGGATAGCAGTTTCCCCAAATAATCACTCTGATTGATCTGCTGCATGTGCATTGCCTCGTTCCCAAAACTAGAAACTGTCATGGTTGCTGCATCGAACTTGAAGCTGGACTCACGGTTCGTGAAATGGGACGGCGTCGCCCCTCTTGTCGGCTAGTGCCCTCGCGCAAGACCTGAAAAGCAATATTTCCCAGGGGACAGAGGTCCACGCACATTCCAGGGTTGATCGTCACTTGCACTCAGAGATTTTCTCCAACGCCATGATCCCGAGACATCACATCGTTGAGGCAAGGCGCCGACATCATCGTGATACAGCCCTGTGCACAAGGTGGTCTCTGTTCATTATCAGGGGCCGACCCGTCCCCTTTCCAGTAGGCTCAGTGATGCATTAAACGTCACAGCAGTCGCGCCAACATAACAGGATTGCCCACTCACACACAACCATCGCCCAGGAGTCGGCAAAAAGCCCCTTTGCAACTTGGCGGCCTTGCCGTCAAAACGTCGCTTTTGGTGCGCCCGGCGCCTGGAAAATGTCCGCGGGGCCCTTACAGTGCCTTGACAATCTTCTCCAACGCTTCCACCAGAATGTCGGCATGGTGCTCCTGGAAGATCAGCATGGGGCGCAGCCGCACGGCGCTGGTGCCGCTGCCGCCGATGTTGACGCCAAACGTCTTGGCCTTTGCGAGGAAGGCGTCTCGCTTGGGGTTGTCAAAGGCGATAAAGGTGCCCTGGCCCTTGCCGCGCAGGTTTTGGAAGTGGTCGGGGTACTGCTTCGCCAGGCTCCCAATCTTGCCGTAGAGATAGTCGCCGACCTTGGCGGTGTGGTTGACGAGATCGTGACGCTCAATCTCGTTGATGATGCCACGAAAGAGCAGCGCCTTGGCAGGGTCGCCCATCCACGTGTTGAACTGGCGGTAGGGCTTGTTGGGCCGCAAATCCTTGCTCCGGTAGTAGTAGCCTGCAGTTTGGGCCTTCTTGGAAAAGGTGACCATGTCGGGAGGGTCCTGCAGGTTCCAGTGATCATGAGCCCAGAATTTGCCAGTGGCGCCGACGCCCGTCTGGACCTCATCGACAATCAGCAAGACGTTGTGCTTCTTGGTAAGGGCGCGTAGCTTCTGGAAAAAGGATGGAGGGGCGTGGTTGTCACCGCCCTCGCTCTGGATGGGCTCAACGACAACAGCGGCCGGGGGGAGGCGCCACGTTTTGATGAGATGCTCAACTTCGTCGAGGCTTTCCTGCTCGGCCTTGGCGTTTTCCTCGACGTACTGGTCCAGGGGGTATTTGCACTTCGGGAAGGTGGCCTGAGGCCAGTCGAAGGCAGGAATGTCGAGCTTGTGGATGGGCTTGGAGCGGGTGGTGGAGAGGGTGCCGAATAAGCGGCCGTGGAAGCCCTGCTTGAAGGACAGGATGGAGAGCTGAGGGGCTCCAGGCGCCTCGTTCCTCATGGCCGACTCCAACTCCTCAGGGGTGAATTCGGCGTCGGGGCCACCACGCTCGAGCTGGCGGCGGTACATGAAAGCGGCCTTGTAAGCGATCTCGTTGGCGTCGGAGCCGGCCATGGCCGTGTAGACGTTGTCGAGGCCCTTTGGCGCAACCTTGAGAACGCCCGTTTTGAGGAGGGAAGCCCACGTGTGGGCGGGGAAGTTGCCTAGAGCCGGCCTGTTGATGATGGCGTCTACCATCTCGGGGGATCGAGCGACCTCGGCAAGGGCCGGGTTATTGTAACCAACCGGAATCGATGCAATTTGGGCATAGCTGGAAGGGATCGAGGAGAGTAGACGAGTTAGCAAACGACACGGCGAGGTTAGATGTCGCGGGTAGAGTGAGGAGTGCTTACACGTCGAGCAAAAGGTTGCCATCGGGATCAGCGACATAGTTGCCCACACTTTTGGTATAGTCGACCATCATGTTGACGCTCCGTGTCTCAAACGACTTGTTGAGTTCCTCGATGTAGCGGGAGCTCTCGGGACCGGGGATGGACTTGGTCTTGAGGACAGGCGCCTGAGGTTCGTCCTTGTGGAAAGGCTTGGCAGCGGGGGCCATGCGCATGGCGCCAGCGCTGCTAAGGGACCGCGACGATGCGACTGAGCCAGCGGCGACCGAGGGCCGCAGGGCATTGGCGGCGCCAGCAGCACGGAGAGCTGCCATGGCGATGATGGGAGGCGGTGGCAGCGACTGAGTCGGGGAGGGTTGGGTTGTGTGCGAGAGATCCCTTGGTTGGGTGTTGGTTGGAAGCTTGGCCGGTGTCTGCCCTCCGGTGCTGAAGAGGGGTCGGTCCGCGGCTCGGAGTGGCGATGATGAGCGATGGGGGAGATGACGGGACTTGGTGCATGAACTGGAAGTGGTGGCGAGAGGAGCAGGATGGAAGCAAGGGGGGAGAAGCAGGCTACTATGTGGACATGGAGTGCTCCGGGCAAGAGGGGGAGCTGGAAAGGAAGCTGTGAACCTTTTATCGTCGGATTCACTGAGCCATTGCCGAGTAGCAGTGCGTACCGGGTACGAGCCGGGCACTGATGGGTCGAGTGGGAGGGAGGCGGGCCACGAGTACTGGTACGACGAGAAGCCGTTCCAAGACTCACGTCAGTTGAAGGTGAGCTGGGGCGGTATCGGTGCAGATTGCGGGGAGCCAGCCAAGGAGGTACTTCTACGTATGGTATCCGTACAGTAGTACCTATATAGGTTCCTAGGTATTTAGCGTCCGCTTTACTCTGTACAGAGTACTGTAACAGAGTACCTGAGATCTACCTTGCCTAGGTACCTCACAGTTGCAGGGGTCCCACGCATGTGCATCATGTCTAGATAGGTACCTACTTCGTCCGTACCTGGCCGTTGCTCGGCTGCCCAAGCTTCATTGTGCTCGACGCTCAAGACCTCGCCGGCACAGTGCTCTCCAGGGTAGAGTTCCAAGGCAAGCAGGGAGTAGACATGAATACTTGCCGTAAGCACCTACCTAATATACCGGTGCCGGTCTCGGATGGCTGCCGTCCAGCGCGGCTGCCGTTACGTAAGAGATGAGCCTTGCCTGTTCGCCGTGTCAATCTTTCTTTCTTCCGGACAGAACAGGCACAATTATACTCTATACAACATACGATAGGAAGTGTGGAAAATATACCAGAATACTAGTCATCTCTAAAGGAGGTGCCTCCACTTTTAGCGGAGGTGACTGGTTTATCAACAGGAAGGCGCTACAGGTCAGGTACTTAGGTACTTTGACCACTCCTCCCACCTGTTCTGGCCCAGTGGAGCTTAGGTATCGAATCTTGCTACCAAGGTTCGGACCCCACATCGCCCATCGCCCGACTTCGGTGGGGCTGCAGCGCCCTACCGCCCTCTCCTTCCCTGTCTGTCTCTACTCTGTACAGTGCATAGCATCGGTCATGCTCAACAGACCGCCTCCCAATGCAGCCACGCCCGCACTGTACATGCACCACTCTCTTGCACTCACTTGTGGCGCGAGCCGCCCTCTGCGACAGGTGCCTACAGTGCCGTCCGAAACAAGCGCCTTCGCCGTGTCGGTCTCGGCCTACACAAAGCATGGCAATGCCGCACGTGGACAATGCAGACGAAGAGAGCGGGGCCTCCTTCCCCTCCACGGCCAAGTCGCCCTAGGTTTCGACAGTGTCTGATGAACAGCAAGTGTTCGTAAGTGGCCCCCAGACAACAGCCAGAAACTACTGCAGCAAACGGCTGCCCGAAGTACACACTATACAGTACCCACTACCTATGCACGGATAGTTGCAGGCTCCTTGCAGATGTGCTCCAATTGCTCGTGCTGGTACCTGGTAGATCCCCAGATACCTAGGTATCTACCTATGTACAAGGTACGTAAGTATACATGCTCAGAAACACCCTGCGAGCACCAGGGCCGGGCTCCGTGGGCCCCGAAGTCCCCCTTTCCGGCCCCGGCCGCCCGAACCCGCCCCGTTTCAGCATCGTCGGCCTCTACAGAGTACCCAGCCTCGAATCCCACGCGATTTCCCACCCGAGAAACATCTCGACGCAGGTACTCTAGACACGGAATTGCAGCACTAGTGCTCACTCAATCTCGGTGATTCTCAGTCTTGATCGTCCAATGCTCGGGTCCGCGGTTTCCAGCCGCTTTCACTCTTGCCTATCTGTACATCTTCATGTGTGCCGCCGAACCACAGCTCCCAAGCAATGCCGCCTAGCCCAATGCAATGATTCCATAACGTGATGCTGTGCAGTCCCACCGCCCTACCATGCTTGAATGAGCAGCCCTCTTAAAATGAAAAGCAGTCTAACAATGCCCAGGATACACTTGACCGGCCAACGTTATCAAATCCCAAACTCCTCATCATCGGCAGCAGCCATCGCCACAGCTCCGGCCTTCACTCTTCTGCCTCCTCCAGTTGCCTCATGTACTTCGCAAACGTTTTCTTGTGTGTCTAATCCAACAGTCAGCACAGCGTTCCGGCACGCTCAGCTAGACAGAGCCGGCACTCACCATGCCGGCATATTTGCCGTCCTTCAAAACGCATATGTATCGGAGACCCAGCTTGACGAAACACTCATACACGAGATCCATGGGCGACCTGATGTCAAGAGCAACCGGCGCCTAAAACCGCTGTCAGCAAAGTCCCCCTTCTCCACTGTAGCTCAACGGACAACTCACGGGGTCGATGTACTGTGTGAAGTCGGTCGGGTCGGGCTCCTCGTGGTCGTCTTCATCAATGCTCGGCACCCGGTCCATCAGGCACAAGCTCGTCTGCTCATCTTCGAGCCGGTCCAGGGCGTACTCGAGGTCCGGGGCGGGAATGAGCCCGACGAGGACGTCGTGTCGAACGATGGGAAGACCGCCGTCGAGTTCGCCAGCACGATGTAAAACCTCCAGCTTGGCTCGAAGGCTCGACGCCGAGACAAGAGGTGAATTAGTGATGTCAATGACCCGTTCCCGTCGCAAGCGCGGCACAATGTCTTCCAGGTCGCCAGTAAATACGGGCTTGTGCTTGTTGTCGAGGAAAGGGTAAGAGTTCATGCTTGTTAGAAGATCCTGCGAGTACGTCAGCCGGCAAGTTCGGGTTGTATGGCGCACACAGAGACAACTCACGTAGATGCTGCGTGGCTCGATGGCATCCGCGGTCCACTTGGCAACAAGAATGGAAAGCGAAAACGGGAGCACGTAATCAAGGCTGCCCGTCAGCTCAAATAGAATGACCGCCAAAGTCACCGACAGTCTGGTGGTTCCGCACATGGTCGCGCCCGCTGCAATGAGCCCATACACGCCGGGCTGGACACACGTCCCGTCCCTCGCGGCACAGTTGCCAAAGATGGGCCAGTGGGGTGCAATCAATACCAGCCATTGCACCAAGTGGCCAACGATGCGGCCCAAAAGACCGCCCACGACCATGGACGGGATATAGATTCCCGACGGTACTTTCTGTGGAAGATACGGAGTCAGTTTGCGCTTGCTTGAGAATGTTGCGTGGCATCACTCACAATGCCAAACGTGATGACTGTCAGGAACCCCTTGATGAGGAATGCTATGAACAGTTGGGAGATGATGGGCGGGATATCGTCCACCGAGCTGGGGCACAAGCCCAGCTCCCCCCGGTTGCCGTCACTGAAGTCGTCGCACGGGGACGCCAGGTTCAAGAGCAACCTGGCCACCGGGAGCTTGGTCAGAACGTTCCAGTAGCTCATGAGACCAGTAACGATTGCGACGAGAAAGACCTCGAGCATCGGATAGGCCTTGATGAGCCTGATGCGGCGGAAGCTCTGGGCCCAATGCTTGTGTGCCTTGATAAAGAGCGCTCCGATGGCGCCACCAAGCACGCCCACAAACATGTAGCCCAGCAACTCAAAGAATTCCCAGTCCACCAGATACCGGACCTCAAACATGACAATCTTGTGAGTGCCATATGGGTTCAAAAACTTGAGGGATAGGGCAGCGACGATGCAGCAAAAGAAAGTCCTGAAGAGGGTCTTGGCCGGGAAGAAGTACGCCACCTCCTCTAGGCCGAACAAGACCCCGCCGAGAGGAGCACCAAAAGCGACTGCAACACCGGCCGCGGCAGCCGCGGACAGAACCTCTCGCCTCTTGGCGTCGTTCTGGTCATACTTTGGGAATAGACGGCAAGCGATGTTGCCGACACACGTTGCCATGTGAACAAACGGCCCTTCTTTGCCGAGACTGAGACCCGAAGACACGCTGAAGACGAGCGAGACCATCTTGATGGCCAACGTTTTGAAACCGAGGAATCCATGCAGTACGAAGCCGCTGAGGATGACGCGGACCTCGGCGACTCCGCTACCGGCAGCGGAGTAGTACACCATCGGCATAACTTCCTGCTTCAAATCCTCCTGCTGGCGAGGGCTGGCACAGTCATCGGTCTGAACGTCGTCAAAGAGCTTGGGCAAATCTTCGGCTGCGAGATTTTCATCCAGCGTGGTTAGACGATAGGCCGACGGGACCACAGTTTTGGTCCACAAAGCCAGCCAGCACGAGAAGACGGAGAAGCCGACGACACAGAGCAGATAGACGGAGAACTCGGTCCCTTGTTTCCCAAATGAGGGGATGCTGAAGACCTCGGACCAGGTCTTCCAGTCCTCGCACTCGCCACGGGGGCAGCATTTCTGTGATTACCATCGATTAAGGAGACGTCCAGCCACGCGAGACGCTTGAAGATGCTCACCTCCTCGCCTAGATACCATGCTCTTGCGCAGTAGCCATCTTTGTAATCGAAGACGGTGGTCTCGGCCACATCGACGGAATACGCAATGAGTGCGACGATGAATCCCGAAAGGGCACTGAGAATCCACCCCTGTACGCCGTCGAAGAGAACCCAGATGCGACCCCATAGGTCTTGCCTGCTGCGTAACGCCTTGACACGGTGTGAATCGGCAATGGTGTCGTGCACCCAGTCGGTGCTGGTGAATTGGTCGTACCATACTCGTTCGTCGGGGAAGTTGGAACGCTTGGAATCGACCGTAGATCCACGCCGCTCGGAGAGGGCGGTGATGAGCCTTGAACTCCACGAGCCATGACGACTGTGGTGTCGGGGACCAGGAGCGCTGCCTAAAGGCCGGGCCAAAATTAGCCTTACACGGGCGACCATAGAGCTGGAGCCGGCTTGCCTGTGTAGCTCTGGTTACGGGACAGATGCGTTAGACGGGGGGAGTTGGCGCCACTGTGTATGCGCACTCGGGATCTTGTCGAGACTGTCAGTAGCGGCGAACGCTCGTCCGGCTCGCCGCCTGAGCGACTTCGGCGCATCATGGGAGGTCGGCGCGTTGTGCGAGGGGACGCTGGCGGAGAGGTGATATCCTCCGGCTCCCGGTCCGCCATGGCGCCGGTCGACGATTTGGGGCCGGGGCACTGGGGAGGACGTCGAACGAGACGGAATCCTGTGAGGGCAGCTAGGTGGTGCAATCGTGATGGGAGGGGTGGCGGTCGAGCTTCGCATCGGACGGAAGCTGCTCGGATGTGCTCAACAAGGCGACTTGAGGCCAGCAGCCCGGTCTCGACACAGGGCGAGGATTGGCTTCTAGGGTTGGTGGGAAGGGGTGTTTGAGGTGGAAGGGCGGGCGCGGTCGCAGTCTTTGGCCGTGTGTGGATATTGCGAGGTGATGAATGGATGGAGGTCTGAATGAGCCGGGCCCCGTCGCTTCCGCCTTGCTGCTGCTGCTGCTGCTTCTACTTCTTGCCTCATTTCCCGCGTCGCCGAAGGCACATGCTGTAGCATGGGTAAGGGTGTCTTGGTGCAGCCCGTGTGTAATTCCTGACGTCGGGCAGCAGCAGGACAGGGCGAGACGACGGGGTGGGATCCAGGACTCATGTGGGCCCTTGCTTGTCTTGAGTCTAGACGTTGTGCTGACCCCCTGCTGACCCCTGTGACCACCCACAACCAGCTCGTGGCACACTCAGCTCGTCAAATGACGACCTGGGCAGCCGAGCTATGTGTGTAAGACGCACGGGTCGACGGGGAGGTAGAGGGGAAGAGAGAAATAGGGGGGAAAGCAAAGACGCGATTCTCTCGAGGTCTCTGCAACCCTACAACGGCAAACGGCAAGAGGGAGGAGGGGCTTCCTGCTGTGTCACTTGCCAAAGCGAGGCGCCTTGGGAAGCCGGGAAGACGGGTACCGCTACTTTGTCGCGGTCACAAGATCATCAAGCAGCGAGGTATCTTCTACCTAGTGAGATTGCCCTTATTAATTTCCTATCTTAGGGAGTGGGGGTCCGTCAGTTGGGGAGTGGAACACTGGAAACAACGCGCTCAGCGACTCACCGCGACTTTTCTGGAATCTGGGGGATGCACGGAGTCTGCTTCTGGGCCGCTAGGCTGGATCCATCATGGCCCGTGTCAGAGTCCAAGGTGCGCTGCTGCAATGGCGCTACGGCAGTCATTAAGTGGTCGGGTGGATGAAGATTGAGTGTCCGTGCTTTATGCTCAGCAGATCAAAGGTTCGTTCTCCTCGCCTTGATATCATCACTCGTGTTATGCATGCACCTCGTAGATGGTGCATGCACACTGTGCATGTTCAAGGGAATAGTAACTACCTGGTAGGCACTGTAGATGCGTACCTACCTAGGTACGAATAGGTACCGGTAGGTATCCGTAGTTTGGAACCAGCTGCGAGGGGTGTTCTGGAAAGCTCCGAGTGGCTTGCGTCTCTGCCGCATCGATGCATCATGTGTTTTACCCGTTTGCCAACTCCCTCGACGTCGATAATAGAGGGCCGGATGGTTGCCTGTGATCGCCGGAGTCCGCATCTGCAGTGTAACGTAGCCGCTTTGCTTGGCCCTCTCTCCGCATTTCCTCATCCTCAAATGGAGGAGTACATACTTCGTACGAGGTGAGAGAAACTGACGTCGGCCGAGGCGGGGGCGGCGATTCATTATTCCGCCACACCCCCGTTATCTTATCGAACCGCAAAATTTCCAGACACAACGCGAGCGCCCCGCTATTAAGACGCAGCCGATTCAGAATCTGCACCCAAAAGACCTACGCAACCGACGCCTGCGCTCCGCCCCAGACCAATTCTAGCTCAATCCTGGGCACTGCGGAAAAGACTGCTTTGATCACCATGGGCAAGAAAAGAAAGGCTTCCGGTCGCGTCGCTGACCCCATGGGGCCGAGTGAGCTTAATCCTGCAGACGCTCGGCTTGGGCCCATCTCCACGTTCGAGGATGTCGCCAACTCTGAAGACGAATACCTGTTGAGCCGAGACAAGATTTTGCTCGAAGACGAGCCGGGCTCCAAACGTAGGAAACGAGAAGACGAATCGCTCGAGCTCTCGGACGAGGAGATATTCGGCTACGAGGATTCAGAGTCGGACGACGACGGCGGTGACGGCGACGGCGGCAGGGAATCGACGAAAGTCTCTGGCAGCAAGGATCACACTCTGGACGAAGATGGCGCCGAGGAAGAGGGGGAAGAATCGGGTTGGTGGGGCTCATCCAAACAGGCATACTACGACGCAGACAACATCGAAACAGAAGCCGATGCTCTGGAGGAGGAGGCCGAGGCAAAGCGTCTGCAGCAGAAGAAACTATCCAAGATGAAGGAGGAAGACTTTGTCTTTGATGGCGACGAGTGGTTGGCCGGAGAGGCCGACGCCGAGGAAAAAGATGAGGCCGTCACCGAGGTTCTCCAGGACATCGAGTTCACCGAGGAAATGGGATCAGAGGAAATATCCAAATTTCTTGCGACGAGATACCCCGAGTTCGGATATCTCGTGGACGAATTCCGGGAGCTTCATCCAGTGCTGGCAAACCTCAGGGCCCAAGCACGGGGCAATCCCGGCCCGACTCTGGAGTCGGTCAAGTACTGGGTGCTGGGATGCTACGTCGCAGCCTTGGCAAGCTACTTGGCCGTTCTGACCTCGCCGGCGCGAGACGGTGCCAAGGTACAAAAGTCGCTGGCCCCGGCGGAGCTGCGAGATCACGACGTCATGGATACCCTGGTGTCTTGTCGCAAGACCTGGGAAAGAGTCAAGCACGTTGACAGCCTCGGGCGGGCGGGCGATCTGCCACCGTCAGAGATGGAGATTGATGTTGACCGGGTGGATGCCACAAGAGAACAAGACGAAAAGCTGGAGAGGAAGGCACAGAAAAAGAAGGACAAGGCTGCCGCAGCCAAGCAAGCACGGAAACTGGCAAAGGCCAAGGCGATTGAAGATGATGTCGCCGACCTCTACGACCTGCCTTTGGGTGCTGGCAAGCCAAGCAAGAGAGAAGCCACATCGGCCCAACATGGCGACGACAGCTCGGACTTTGGCGAGGAGGATGCACTAGACGCCCAGGCTGCAGCAGACAAGGCGGCACGCAAGAAGAGCCTCAAGTTTTACACATCACAGATTGTGCAAAAGGCGAGTCGTCGTGCCGGAGCCGGACGGGACGCGGGAGGAGACATGGACATTCCACACCGAGAGCGGCTTCGCGATCGTCAGGCTCGCCTTGTTGTCGTGGCGGAGAAACGCGGCAAAAAGGGGTCCAAGCACGGCGCCGACCTTGGCGACGATAGCGACGAGGAGGACGGCAAGACAGCCAACGCCATGCGCGAAGATGAGGACGGCTACTACGACATGGTGGCGCATTCCGCAAAGAACAAACGAGACGAGAAGGCAGCGCGATACGCCGCTTTTGCCGCAGCAAGCAAGGCCGACAGGGTGGTTGAGAATGAAGAGATTGGCGAGGATGGCAAGAGAAAGGTGACATATGCCATTGAGAAAAACAAGGGTCTGACTCCCAGAAGGAGCAAAGATGTGAGAAACCCGAGAGTCAAGAGGAGAAAGCAGTACGACGCCAAGCAGAAGAAGTTGAGGAGCATGAAGGCGGTGTGGAAGGGAGGCGAGCCCAAGGGCGGCTACCAGGGGGAGCTCTCTGGTATTAACACTGCAGTCATTAAGAGTACAAAGCTGTAGAAGGGAGGGCTTGGTTAATACATATGGCGTCATCTGGTGGTGGAACCCCTCGGACCTATCCCTCTCTTTTTCCTGGCCGTGAAGCATTGGCGTACAGGGGCCAGAAAAAAGTCCAGCCCCACCTTGAATGTCCACATCACCACCATCTTATGGCTCCACGCACCCGCAGACGGCTGAGCTTGCTTTCGACGACCGAGACCGATACCCCGAGGGCGGCAATCGAGACGGGCGCCGCATAGTTGACCGCTGCAGTCTGCTAATTCCTCGCCTGGCACAGCTCGCCGCCGCCATGGCTGCCGACCCGTCGACGTTCACGTCGTCGGCCCAGATCTTCTCGGCAAAGCACACGCTGCCGCAGATCCGCTCCATGCACAATGCGCTCAGTGTGCAGATCGAGGAGAAGGCGAGCCGGCTGCGCTCACAGGTCGGCGGCTCTTATCGCGAGCTGCTCGGCACTGCCGACACGATTGTCCAAATGCGAGGCGACAACGACCGAGTACAAGACCTGCTGGGCAAGATGGGCGGGCGCTGCGGCCGGAGCGTCGTTTCCGCAAAGGCCAAGGGGCTCGCAGAGTTTGCGGCCAGGGACAAGGACCCGTGTACCGGCAGAGCCGTGAGGCTGCAGCTGCTGGACGCCTGCGAGCTCATGGTTGGAAGAATACTCAAGGGACGCGGTGGCATCGACGACGGCGTCAAGAGGGGGGAAAGGCTGGTGTTGGCAACCAAGGTGTGGGTTCTGAGCCGTTTGCTGATCAAGAGCCTTGGCGAAGAAGCGTCCGACGAGGGCGTAAAGCGTTGCCTGGAAACGGCACGGAAGGTCATGGCCAGCCTGCGTCGACGCCTCCTGAGCTGTGTGCGCAAGCTCCTGGACAAGACAGACGACGGCACCGAGAGGAACGACGTGCTCAGAGCTCTCTGCGCCTACAGCCTTGTCACCAGCTCCGGGGCGAGAGACGTCCTGCGCTACTTTCTTTCCGCCCGAGAGGAGGCCATGGCGCTGGCGTTTATTCGGGACGAGCGCGTGCCCTCCCCGACCACGGGAGACGTCATTCACAGCTTGAGTCTCTACACGAGAACCATCCTTGAGGTCCAGTTCCTGGTCCCAGCCAAGCTGTCGCCGACGCTAGCCGGCTTGAAGAGCCACCCATTGCTGGACGATTCATCGCTTCAGGGGCTCGAGGGTCTGCACCTGGACATGTCTGCTACCTGGTGCAGTGAGGAAATCAAATACTTTACGCCCTTCATTCGCCATGACGACCTGGACGGGAAGCAGGCTAGGGATAAGCTTGCCGAGTGGGCAGACAGGGGTGGCCAGATCATACTTGGGGGATTGAGGAAGACGCTCGAGCGGATGACGGAGCTCAAGTCGATCCTGGACCTCCGCACTCGTGTCCTACAGCTCTGGGTCCGACAAGGAGGCAGGGCAAAAGGGTTTGATCCGCTGGAGATGCAAGACGACTTGCGGGACGCCATCAACTCACGCATGCTCGAGGTGCTGGAGACCAAGGTCACGAAACTGCGCCTCGTTGGGTCTGAAGTCAGGGCGACGCTCGAGGCGTGGCAGCAGGGGGTCACGGATCAGGGTCTTGGGCTGTGGGACGAAGACGGCTACGACACTGCGCTGTCCAAGGGTGCCGCGCCGTTTCTACACGAGGTCGTGTCTCGGCTGTACGGCCGCAGCGACGCCGTTTCCAAGGCGGTACACTGTTACAGCTCGTGGGTGCATGTCATTGACGACGTCAGGGACGCCATGGAGCAGCTGAGACGGCAGCGGTGGGACAACGATTACGACGAGATTGAGGACGAGGAAACCATTGAAGCGAGACAACAGGCTTTGAGCAGGGACGACCCACGAAAGCTTCAGGAGAAGCTTGATGCAGCCCTCGACAAGGCATTCCAAGAGCTCGAGCAGCAGCTCGGCAAGCTGTGGCAAGAGAATTCAGGGGGCGCAGCCAGCGGTCCCATTGCCATGTACATGGTCCGGATCCTCCGCGACATCCGCGCCCAACTGCCCGAGCGCCCGGCCATCAAAGACTTTGGACTTGCCCTTGTCCCCGGTTTACACAGCAGCATTGTGGTCCACGTATCGGAGCCGGCCCTGGACGACTTTGCGGCCACGTTCCTGTCCGACAGAGAGCTGACTGGGAAGCTGCTGTGGGAGGGTGAGCCGCCGCTGCCCAACCAGCCTTCGCCGGGGATATTTCGGTTTCTACAGGCACTGTCCCTGTCCATGACGGATGCGGGCGTCGACTTGTGGAGCACGGCGGCGGTGACGGCGCTGAAGAGGCATTCGTGTAGACGAATGCGAGACATGTGGCAGCAAGAGCTGTCTGGTCTGTCGTCCAATAAGGCCACCGAGGCCGCAAACGACGCCGTGACGAGCGAAGACGCGAGGGATGGCGAGCAAGTTGACGAGACAGAGCACCGGACAGAGCACAAGAGCGATGTCGAGAGAGACGGGAAAGGAGACACAGAGGCCGGCGCGAGGAACCCAGGCGCTGGGCTCACTGCCAGTCAGATCCGTGACATTGCTGTCCAGTGGCATTTTGACGTGTCATTCTTGCTATGCTGCGTCGGAAACATGTCCGGATCGGCGTCTGAGGAACTCCAAGCTATCGAAGAAACGATGTTGAAGCGGTCAGGCCTCGACGACGGACCGTCGCGGCAGCATGTTGCCAAGGTTGCGCAGGACTATTGGCAGCGCACAAGCTTGCTCTTTGGGTTGCTGGCCTGAAGGGCGAGCAAGCGAGCATGAGGACTACTTTATAAAGCAGCCTCGAATGTCGTGTACGGTAGGGAGGCTGGCGATCTACATGGCAATCTATGCTCAGACATGGGACGCGTTGCGTCAACGGGCCGTCGAAATCACAGCTTGTGTCTCTTCTCGCCGCTGGCGAGCTTGCGAAACTCTTCCTGGGGGATGCCCTTGACGAAGCGGTCGATGCCGGCAAAGACCTCGTTGACGTTTTGCGAGTGAATGACGCTCATTTCCGGGCCGCGGATGAGCTTCTTGATTCCTAGCATGCTCTCGCCGTTGAGATGGTCGCCCAGCCTCTCGTCGACCTCGTCCAAGACCCTGGCCCTAAAGGCGGCGTCGTCACCCTTCTCAAAGGGGAAAATCTCGTTGACGAAGCCGCAGGTCTCGAGCTCGCGGGCGGAGAGGCGCTTGCTCATGACGAGGGCCTCGTTTGCCCTTGCGGGGCCGAGGCGGTGGACCATTGCGCGCGAGGCGCCGCCCTCTGCGACGAGGCCGATGGAGGAAAAGGGGGTGAGCAGGAAGGCATGGGGCACGGCGTAGATGAAGTCGGCAAAGGAGACGAGGGCGGCGGAGAGGCCAATGACGGGGCCGTTGAGGCCGACGACGAGGATCTTGGGGTGCGTGGCGAAGGCGTGGGTGATGTTGAGGTTGAAGGCGGCAAAGGTGGTGAGCCAGTGGCGGTGCGAGTCTTCGGGGGGGTCGGGAGTGGCTCGGGAGATGCTGACGTCGGCGCCGCTATAGGGGGGGGGGATCATAGCCAGGTCAATGTGATGCCACTTATCCGTCAACCCGACCGTCTACTCATGCGGCCAAGGACACGTAGCCGAGGAAGAGGAAGGGGGGAGCATACGCGGAAAAGTAGCGACCCTTTGCCAGGATGACGGTGACAAAGACGTCTTGACGGGTCGAGACCTGGTGCAGCTTGCGGGCCAGGTCGTAGTACTGCGGCTGTGAGAGGGCGTTGAGCTTGCTGTCGTTGTCGATGGTGATGACGGCGACGCGCCCGCGGTACTCGAGGCTGATGACGGGGGGGGCGGACTGTTGTGCCATTGCGACCTTTGTTTCCCTCGTTTGCGGGACTCGCCTGAGGCTGGCTCCCCGTCTTTTGGGCGGGGGGGGGGATTGTATCACACGAAGAGGGTCGTCGTCGTCGTCGTCTTCGTCACGGCCTGGGATTTTTGACGAATGGGAACGGCGGGCTTGTCCTTGGCGGCTTAAGCCGCGAGGAAGCCGATGGGTGGAGGAACCACGTTCGAGGAGCGGCAGAGAGTCGGGAATCCCGTGTTGCGGTCAACGAGCAGAGACACTGGGGTCTACGCGGTGGTGTTTCCTGCTCGAGGGGGGGGGGCTTCTCTTATTGTCTACGAGTTGCGCAGATGGACGAGCCGAGGTCTGGCGGCGAGGCACGGGTAGACGCGCGAAAGGGTACCAAATATTGTGCCTATCATTGCCTCTATTCCAGGTACCGACCGAACCCTCGGGCCGTCAAAGCTGTTGATAAACCAGTCACCTCCGCTAAAAGTGGAGGCACCTCCTTTAGAGATGACTGGTATTCTGGTATATTTTCCACACCTCCCCGCAGGTCTACGCGTATCGTAGGAGGAGGGTAGAGCTGGACAGTGGCGTTGTATTCCTCAGGCAGTAATCTTTAGCCTGGGAAGGCTCACTCTCAATTCATCATCTGTGGGGTTCGAACATCGAACCGCGCTATCCTGGCGCACACCACAGGTGCACATGCGCAAAACCGGGCTCATAACCTGTTGATAAACTAGTCACCTCCGCTAAAAGTGGAGGCACTTCCTTTAGAGATGACTGGTATTCTGGTATATTTTCCACAAAAGCCGCCAGGCCCAAGAGGGCACTAATCCTCGGGCGGGTGGGCGCTGGTGTGGCCGGGATGCCTCGGCCCGGTGGGGGGGGGGTGTCCTGGTCTGGCAGCTGGGATTAAACCCCTTTTTGTCCGCCGGCGTCTGCAGAGACTGACAACGAGGGGCCACCACGCTCGCCAGCGCAGGCCAGCGGCGGCAGTCGTGGGTCGCTGCATCGAACCGAGGCGGCATTGAATCCCCATGGCTTTCGTCGGTCGCCCGACATGACGGCCACGAGGGTCCGTGCCGAAGCAGGCGAGCCGCTCGAGTCATAATCATGGGGCGCGGCCAAGGCACCGTCTGCGTCGTCATGCTGTTTGGGAAACTGCCGTCGAGATCCGTGGCTGCGGCGTCGCCTCATGGGCTGCGAATCGGTTGATGATGTGGCGCGGCGTCGTCCATCAGCGTCGATCACCACCGCTCGTCATGCTGGTCCCTGCGAGATACCAGACACGAGAGCGTGCATCTCTCTACTCCCGTCCTCAAACCCCAAGCTCATTCCCGGCCCCTGGACACGGGCGCAGACTGGGCCCACGTCTCGCGAGCCACGTTTCGCTTGGGCCGAGCCACGGTCCTCGGCTTGGGCTCCCGGCTCGCCAGGCACGGCTTCGGCCCGCTGAACAGGTCGCCCGTGCCGTTCCAGAGCTGGTCGCCGCACCACCTCTCGGTGCCGACGCACTCTTCGGCCTGCGGGTTGGCGCACCGCTCGGCCTCTTCGTCAAAGTGCGCCGGGTCCCGCCACGGCTTCCGCCATCGGCTGGCCAAGCAGGCCTCGGGGCTGTCAAACTCGCCCGCCGCGTACAGCCTGCCCAGGCACCACTCGGCCGTGCCCTGGCAGCCCTCTGTGAGGTAGCGCGGGTTCGACTCGAACATCATGGTGCCGCAGAGACGCTCAAACTCTCGGTCGCTCAGGGCTCCCGCCGGCGGCATCCACGGCATCGTGTCGGGCACTGTCATGGCCGTCTGTTAGCTGCTGGGCCGAGGGAGGTGGAAGGGAGGGCTCATACCGCCTGACAGGGGCTTCTGCTGTTCAAGCTGCTGCGCGGGAACTAGGCGCGCCAAGAGTGCGAGGCTGACGAGGAGCTTCATGGTCGAGGATGTTGTCGAGCAGCGAGGCCAAGTACGGGTGGAGAGGCGCGAACTGAGGCTGCTTTCCTGGATATTTTACCCGAACAGAGACAGAAGAAAGACTCCAGAAACGAAGGGACGGGCGGCCTTTTTGTCACGACGGCGAAAGTCGCTCAGGCTTGCGGGACAGACGGGGCTGGGATTAGTAAATTATACAGAAGCTGACGACAGCCATGCAACGAGGCCCGCCGGACACGGCGAGTCAGGACGACGCACGCGCGGCAAAGCTTCACCTGCCGCCGACCCAGGAAGGGCAGCCCAATTGGGGTGAATTACCCGGGCGGGTTTGCAGGGTCGCCTCGCCGAGTCGAGGAACCGGTTGCCCGCCATGGCGTGGAATGGCCGCCCGCGCGAGCCCTGGACCGTCCCCACCGTCCACCGTCCACCGCCCACCGCCCACCGCCGACGCCGACGAAACCAGGGACGAGAGCCGCTGCCAAAGCGGCGAGCCCACGAGTCATTGGTCATCACCGCCTTGGCCATCGTTCGACTCCTTCTCTCGTCGCTGCCCTTTTCGCCTCAGCCCGTCGCCCGAGCAGTCTTCACTCCAAGGGGGGGCCATGATTCGTGGCCACCCGTTTCGCGGCCCACGTTTCGTCCTTGACCGTTCCTGCAGCTTGTCATGCACGCCAAAAGGGGACGACGTTTAGGTTCACGCAATTGCTCGCCTTCTCTTTTTCGTACGTAAATCATCATGTACGGAGAAGCCCGTTGCATGACAGCAGTGCAAACTGCCACCAGTCCCCGCATCGTCCCGACCAGAGTCCATCAGGCCGCTGATCCCCTTTCAGCCCAGCAACTTGCCAAGTCGTGCTGCTTCACCTCACCTGCCTCCCCTCCTCACAAGCCGCTCATCGCCGGCGAGGTGCAATTCGCCTCTGCTTGGGAAATTCCAGCGGCAGCTCGAGCTTTGCCACGGACCACGACTGCCCTTCCTTCGTGATGCGGCTGATTCGCCCGCCAACCTCGCGGAAGTATTGGTTCATTTCCCTGTCCTCGCCCAGTTTCAAGTCCTGCCGAAGCTCTCTTGTGCACACCTCAAAGTTGGCGACAATAAAGGCAAACGCGCAGCAGTGCGCCATGAGCATGTCGACGTGAAACTTTCTCATCGTTCCCGCGTCCGAAAACTTGCGCCGGATACTCTCAATCACGGCTTCAGGAACCCCCACCATCAGCTCACGGAGCTTTTCCGGAGACGGCAATCGTCTGGTCCCCTTTTGCCGCCCGTCCCTGGAATGATAATAGAACTGTAGCACCAGATCGAGGTATCGCAGGACTCGCAGTTGAGTAATGGCATCGTCGTCGATAGCGAGGGGGTTGATCCTCGAGGCAACAAATCGTGACGGCGACTGGCTCCCCTCTTGACGGCGTGCCTTTTCTTGCCACTCCCGGATGGGGACAAGGTTGAGAACGTCGGTCCCGATGATGACTTGTGGATCGTAGACGTCGCACGTGCTGGTAGCCTCGAGGTTGGCCTTGGGCACGGGCTTGGCCTCGTCGACGGCTGCCTGCAGTTCCTCGCGCGTCGCCATGAGGGATGTGACTGCGCCGACGGTGCTGAGAATGGCGCGGGAAGCATCGTCAACCTTCGTCATTGTGACGTCTCCCGCCTTCCTGAGCGGGGCGATGGCGTTCAGCACGTTTTCGCGGATCGCCTTCTTGGCCTTTTTAGTACCGAATGTCTGTCCGAGATCCGTCTTGCGCTCCAAGGCACTCTGTAGCAACGGGGAAGGTTAGCCCTGGTAAGAGTCGACGCCGCTGGATGAAAGCACGTGGACTCACCTGCTTGGCCTCGTCCTCCTTGGCAGATGCAGCCGCCTCTTGTCTTGAGCGCACCTGGCCACGAACCACCATCTTTTTAGCTTCTATCACCTCCAGCTTTCCCGTACTCGGATCGTAAACGCCAACATAGTGGTTGAGCAGAGGTTTAGATCCCCGCGGTGCCTCCTCTGCCCCGGTGTAGTTTAAGATAGGATGTGTGGTGGAATGGAGTAACAGCTCCTGGCCATCGGCCTGTTTGCTCTGTTTCGACTTGGATTTGGGATCGACCCTGGGCTGGTAGGAACGGAAAAGCAGCTTCTCCGGTAGCTCAATGCCCGGCGTGGTGGCTGTAAGGATTCAATATGCGGACAGTGACGACGACGAACCAATGGCCAGCCATACATACCAATGACGGGCGGACAGAGCTTCGGCCGCAAGACGGACGAGACGGTGGCTGTGGACGGGGGAGCATCGAGGACGACCTTTTTCTTGGGCTTGCCGGATGCCTCGCCATCCCTCTTGCGCTTCTTGCTGCCCTCGGCCATTGTTCGTCGGAAGGGTTTATTCCGTTTGGCGGATGGAGGCGTTGTTGGATGTTGAATGGGGCTGCGGTGCGCTCCAGTTTCCATCCTCTGGGAGAAAAAATTCTGGGTTCTGCCGGTCCGGTTAGTGGAGCGTGGAGGGGGAGAGTCGGCTCTCGAGTGGGGGCGGTGAGCGACATGGGGCCGTTCAGAGGTCCGCGGCCAGCCAGGAGGTACCCACTAGCAGAGAGGCTGACATGTCTGGCCTTCGGGAGCTCGAGAGCTACATGCTGAAAATCCTGAGGCTGGAGCTATAAGCAGCCCGAGACAAAGACTGCCAGTCGAATTATCTGCAGGGTCCTCATTAGCATCGCCAGGCTGTTGAACCGAGGTTAAACGATCTCCACCATGAGTAGCTCATGAGCTTCACGAGAGGCTGCCAGTCATGCTCAACAAAGCCTGAGGATCTCTCACGGCACTGGTCCTGTAGAAACAAGCAAGGGCAAACGCTTTGTCCTCAGCTCGAACAATGACACGGCGCAAAAAAGCTGCCGAGGAGGAGTGGAAGCCTCGTTGGCGAAGCAAAAGTCTGCGTTTCATTGTCAAACGGTGCCAATTACAGATTGCTAACGTGCGTCGTCCGTGACAGTTTGCTCCGCGCCGCGTGGGCGATCAAAAAACGCCAAATCTAACCCGACCGATGATTTGTCCATTGCCCCATCTCTCACAGCGTCCTTTGTGGCCTAAGCCAGGGCTGCACAAGCCACCTGCATGTAGTCCCCCGTTGACAAGCCCATCGCTCCAACTAAATGTAATCAATGGCCCTTCCGAGAGACTCCTGGTTGCTGTGCTGTCCGATGACCAGCTTGGTGCGTTTTAGGCGCGTGGCATCGTGAACTCATGAAAGATGCGTCAAGTCAGGTTGAAGTGTGGGCGTTTACTTGCTGCGAGGTTGTCAGCCATCAACGAGTCAAACAGCAGCAGGTGTCGGAAATACTCACGATCTGGCTCTCATCTTTCTTCTCTTGCGCTTGAGGCGACGAACGCGCTTCTTCCTCCATTTGGCTCTCATCTTGAACGATTGAGCTGCTTGCCCGTTAGCGTACAAGTTCCCAGGCACGGCGATGACCGTCGCTAGGCATTGAGGTATGCAGCTTGATTGCATATACAGAGGGCCTGCCAAAGACTATTCGCGATGGGGGGGGGCGGTCGCACTCACTTGTTCGTGGATGAGAATCGTGTTTGGATGAAGTGCAATGAACGGGAGCGGGGAGGGAAGTTACGAGGTAAAGGGCAATTATCTTGGGACGTAGGGCACGAAACCCCCGAGAGTCACGTGTGCCAAGACACATCAAACTGCCGACCACGAGGTCCGTGCGCGAAGGAATGGCAGTACAGTTTTTGTGCCTTCTGCACTGTCTGGGAGCACTGTGATTGCTGCCATGAGACACAGGCGGCGTGTAATTGCCTAAAAGAGTTCTGCCTCTGGCTAACAAGCATTTCATCGAGTTTTGGGCATCGCAGGTCATGTCGCCAGCATCAGCATCCGTTTCCCCTTGCCTCTTGTTGAGAGGAAGCTGCGCCATGGGTCGCTGTCACGCTCTCTGATCACCTCTTTGGCCGGCATCTTCATCGGTTCCCTCGCGCGTCGTTTACATGGACGGGCAGTGGTGAGCCGATGTGAGCACCCATGGCGTCTCCACCCATGGTCGATCGACCCAGCCAGGAACCAAGTGAGAACAGGGAGCTTCCGGATAGGTGTCTGCTCCTAAGTGACAGCCGCCTCGAAGAAGAGTATCAAGGTGCGAATATCAATCCAGCTCCCAACTGCTGCTCACGTTTGGGAACCCTGCTGACCGTCCCTTTCAGAGCTTATTCCCATCTGGGACAGTGACACTATCAGGATTGGGCGCGATCCGCAATCAAGGCACGTATAATTCAGAGACGCCTCGTGCCGCATTACCCTGACAAGCGGTGCAGCTTGTTTATCCAAGACGACCCGAGCAACGTCGTCTCGCGCGATCATTGCGAGGTTTACGTCGTCGTTTACGACGAGGCAGCCAGCCACGTGTATGTACGCGACCGAAAGTCCTCCAACGGGACATTCGTCAATAACATTCGCATCGGAACCGAGTCTGAGGCTTCGCCGGGCTACCTGTTGGAGCACGGCGACACCATTGAAATCCATCCGTACTGGACCTTCACGTTTTGCGACAATCGAAGTCCAAACATTCATCCCTTAACCCCCGTCCAAGAAGCGGAATGCAAGGTACCTTGCCTCCTCGCCTACTTGCTCCCTTCAGAGCCTCGCTGACTGTCTTCAAGCTCTTCGAGGACAAGTATCAGATCGGCCCGCGCTGTCTCGGACAGGGCGCAGACGGCGTGGTCTATCTTGCCACTGAGGTCGAGACGAAGAAGCAACTGGTCTGCAAGGTGGTTGATCTCAAGAAGATCAGAGGCAGCAATGCCCCAGAGGAGCTGCGACGAAAGTTGCAGGAGGCCGATGTGCTGAGGCAGCTCCAGCATGTACGGGCCCCCCATGTCGGACCGAGTTGTTCCCTTTGCTTCAGCTAACGTCTTCCCATAGCCAAACGTTTTGCCCTACGTCGACGCCATACTTTCGCCGCACTCGCTGTACGTCGTCGTTACGCCTCGGTAGCTTGATGGCGGGCTAACACTCCCAGGTTTACCTTTACGCAACTGGCGACGGGAGGCGACCTGTGGTCTTTTCTATATCAACGAGTCGTGGTGGGTGAACTTGAGACTCGTGTCATCATCCGCCAAGTGCTTCACGCTCTCGACTACATTCACACAAAGGGCGTGATACATCGCGACTTGAAGCCAGAGAACGTTCTTCTGGCGTTTTCACCGAACATCGCCTGCCACCGGGTGATGCTTTCCGACTTTGGGGCGTGTGCAGTCCCCCGTCGAAGCAGGATGCTCACACACACTGGTACTGTCAATTACCAGGCACCGTGAGTTGTGACAAGCATGGCGCGCGCCTGGCCCAAGGCTATATCGGTCGGCTGACAAGCTCCAGAGAAATACAGGGTCAGCCTCAGCCTCAGACTGCTGCCGTCGACATGTGGTCTCTGGGCATTGTTGCCCTCACGCTCCTCACACACCATATGGACGTGGGCCTGGTGGGCCTCGATCGAATGGACCAGCAACAGCTTGACGAATTCCTTCGGCGGAACATCCTCCAGCTACCAGGGGAATTCTCCTCAAACTGCGAAAGTTTTGTGAGACATTGTCTTCAGGTCTCTCCTCATGATCGTATCAGCGCCGCTGGGGCTCTTTGCCACGATTGGCTCTGTACCCCAGAGACGCACCTCGCCTACTTTGAGGAACTGGAACGCAGGTCATCGAGCAGCTGGAAACCGCAGAAGCACTTGCGACCGATGCCACTTCATCTTCCCGACGTGACGGATGAGCATCTTTCAGCGTCAGAGTGGCAGCAGGGGCTTCGGCTAAGCAGCCAGCTAGCCCCGTGGCTTGGGGGCTCTCAAGCGCACAATGAGAGCTCGGAATATTTTTATGGTCCATTGAACCTCAAGCCCGGTAATTCCTCTGGGCTGGCTGTCAGAAATTATCCGGCTTCGTCTCATCGGTATTCCACACTCGATTCGCTACCAAACAGCTCGGTCACCGAAACAAACTTGATCGATCCGCGGCCATGCTCTCCTCCTCAGGGGATTCAAGCCGGGCAAGTCTCAGGTACCGCGGCAAGTCAGTTGTCTATGATTCGACTGGGCAAGTCTAGGATGAAAGCGAACGATACCGCGCTTCTTCCTTTGACAAATTTCGAGAAGCGCCTCGACTCAGCTCACACGTCTCCACAGGACCAGCGGGAAAGGGTACTCGAGGAGCTGAGGCGAACGAACGCCATGTTTGCGCCCGACATGTCGAATTCCGACATGTCGGTTCTTTCGACGACCCTAGCGGCCCTTGATGGAAAGGGGCCGGGCGCCAAAGCAGGACAGACGAGCGGCCAACAGTCCAGGAGCGTGCACTCCCCTACGCTGTTCCGGTAGCAACAGCATTGGCGGGTAATCTGACGCCCCTTGATTGCAGAGCAGACGGTTCAAAAACCTCGCGTTGCTTGAAATTTCATATTTGTTTCGACTCTCGAATCTACTGCCCTTTTCTATGCGGACCCGTGTAATGACAGGCCGGGTTGGTTGATTCGGTAGTGTAATGGGATGGGAAAGGCAGGCATATTAGGCGTGGGAGTTTGGAACCGGGATAGGACGGCTGTTTGCTTGCTATAACATGTTGAGGTGTATCCATCCGAGGCACAGGAGTTCTTGCATTTCACGCTTCTGGGAGCGCCATTCATGCGCCAAACCCAGGCGGGAGTTGTTGTTTGTCCGCTTGGTTGTCACAGGACTCAAAACAGATACAATGCTCGAGTCTGGAACACGGCGACTTCCCTTGGTGGGCTTACCTGATGTTTGTGTACGACGCTTGGCAACTCTGTCGACGTCATGTCGTGGGGAAGAGACGTGGCGTCATGGCTGCCCCAGGCGAAGGACATGGGATGCCCTATTGTCGTCCTGACCGTGCCCGGCAAATTCGAGAGGAACCAGGTCGGGCAGGTGTGTGCTGGTGCTTAGATTCCGACTCATCAATGGCTGCAGCATTGCCCGAACCTGATGGGCCTGCTCCGAGGCATCCTCGAATCGGCTGAGCTTCTGAAGATCATCCAGGGCAATCCTGACCTCGTCCTGAGTCAACGGCCTGTCCCTTTCCGTCAGGAGCGCCGCGGCCAGGCCCCCGCCCCCACCCATGGGCCCATGCCGCCCTTTCTCTTGGCCGTACGCCACCAGATTTCCCCTCCGGACGACGAGGACCTGGTCCGCCACGGCCGACTGATCCAGAAAGGTGGCGGCATCAACCAGGCCGGCGTACGATTCGTCATGGACGCGTACAGGGGTAAGACGCACCGGCAGGGCACGAGGCCGGGCTTCGGGGAGGCCAGCGTGGAAGCGCAGCAGGATGCCGAGTCGGCTGAGGGCGGCGGGGACGGCGAGGACGAGCACCTCGACGCGGAAGCCGGCGCGGCGGAAGAGCAGGGCGAGCTGGGCAAAGTCGTCGGGGTGGCGGCAGGCGCTCTCGACGAGGACGTCGAGGCGGCGGGCGGCGACGCTCTGGGCGGCCATGACGAGCCAGCGGCGAGCGTCGGGGCCGGTGGCGGCGGAGGCAAGGTGCGGCGCCGCGGACACGAGGTGCGCAAAGGACGGGTGGTAGGCCTTGAAGGTGTCGGCGACGAGGTGTGCCGTCTGGCAGGGCGAGGCAGGAGGCGTCGGGGCGGCGGCATGGCCTTGGCGGCGGGCGAGGGCGGGGAGGAGGGCGTGCGAGAGGACGCTTTTGCCGGCGCCCGTCTGGCCGACTGCTAGCAGGGCGAGGGGCGGGGACGGCTCGTGCTGGTGAGGGGGAGGGGGAGCCGCGATTGGGGGTGGTAGCTCGGCGGGGAGAATGTGCGAGGCGAAGATGCGTGAGGATTCCTGGTCTGAGAGGAGGTAGGCCGCGACGTCTGCTGGGGGCGGCGGCATGGTTGAGGTTGTCAAGTTTTGAGGGCGCCGGGTTTAAATCTCTCTGTTTGTGCTCTCTCTAATACCTGGGCTGCGGCATGCGGACGGAGGATGAAATGCCGACGCCCGCACGTCACATCACGTCACGTCACGTCACGTCTCCTCACCTCCTCACCTCCTCACCTCCTCACCTCCTCACCTCACGTCACCTTGTCTCCCCCCAACTTCACCTCGCACCACCTCGCACCACCTCACCTCCACCTCTCACCGCCTCAACTCACCCCCCCCCCCCCTTCCCCCTTCCGTCAACCCACCAAGGCATCATCCCCGGACCCATGCCTACGCCCCGTCCCCCCCCCCAGCGCATCCCACCAGATGGGCAGCGCAAACCCCGCCGGCTCGACGCGGCGCCCGTCGCCGAGCTCCACGGCCCGAGCCTCGCGGTCCGGCGCCTCCCTCGACGGCCGCGCGCGCGCGCGCCTCGCGTCGTCGCCGGCGGCCGCGTCCCCCGTGCCCGGCTCGTTACCACCATGGCCGTCGTCGCGCGTCGCCGGCGGCGGCAGCAGCGGCCGACGGGGGGTTCTCGGCGACGGCGGCAAGAACACGGGCGGGCGCAGCGCCTCACGCGCCGGCAGGCCGTCAACGTAGCGGCGCTCGGCGCTGACGATGCGCTCCTCGTTGTCGATCCACAGCCCGCGCACCCGCGCCTCGAGCCCGCGCACCCGAGCCTGCCACTCGCCCGCCTCCTCGTCGGCGCCTCGGCCCAGCGCCCCCGAGCCGCCCAGCTGCCTCGTGCGCGCCGCCTCGTCATCAACGGCCGCCCACACGCGCTCGTCCACCTCGGCGCGCGAGAGCCGGTTCCGACCGCGCTGTCGCTCCCGTCGCCGCGCCGCCGCCGACTCGTCGTGCTGCTGCCGTCGCCGCGCCCGAGCCAGGTTCGCCATTTGCACCTCCAACTCGCCCTCCACCACGCGCCGGTACGCCGGCGCCCGCACCTCGCTCCAGTGCCGCTGCTCCTCGGCTCGCGCCCGCCGCCTGGCCTCGGCCCGCGCCGCCGCCTTGCGCCTTCGCGCCAGCCGCAGCACCCCGTCGATGAGCGGCGTCTCCTGCGCCTGCTTGGTCGGCCCCGAGCCCTCGATGCTGCTGCTCCGAGGCCCGCTCCCGTCACTGCTGCCCCCCAAGTCCATGGTGATTTGTCCGGGTTGGGCCAATCGGCGGATGCCTGTAATCTCCTCTTGCTCGAGTTAGTCCGACTCCAGCATCAGCTTGTCCGGGAGCTCTCTGCTTGATTTCGAGCTGTCTCCCCGCTCCGAGATATACATGGCACTGTTAGTACACAGACGCGGCGTCACTGCTGGCCCTTTGTCCGCTTTCCGTGCATCTCTCCCGCTTCAAGACGCCGGCACGGTCCGTTCCATCTACGCGTTTAGGTTGTTGATTCATGTTCAGTCTTTTGTTGTGTTGAAGAACTTCCATCTCTTTGTCGCTCCAGTATGCTGCCGCTTTGTTTCGTATCGCGCCGTATAATGCTATATCGCTTACTCTCCCCCCTCAGCCTTTCATTCCATGGCCATACTGCCGTCATCTTCGGCTCTTCAGCTCCAGCCTGTTCCGTGCGCCATCGCTAAATTCCTTGGCTCTGTTTCCCGCGGTCCGTTGCACGGGTGCTTTCCAGATTTATCCTTTTGTCCCTTCTTCACCATAGCTTCGATCCTCTATTCTCTGTTGCTGTTGATGAATCTATCTCGTTTTCGTGTATCCCTTTCCTTGCCGGGTATTTCAGACGATTCACCCCTTTGGTCGAGCTCCTTAATCTAGTAATTCATTTTCTCCACGACGTTACGGGTGGGCTGATACTTGTTCAAGAAACGCGTGGTTCTGAATTCATCACTTCTTTTCCTGGCTCTATCGGCCTCATGACTTTCTTCTTCGCTACGTCCTTAGCCTCCTATTATACTGTCCACTAGTTATATATAAACCTCGTCGCTCCTCCAAGTACCATCTTTGTGCCTGCGGCCGGGACTCCCCCATGAGTCTTTGTTCCTGATTTGGCCTCTACATGTTCACGTTCTTCACTTTCATGTATGTTTTCTTCCGCGTCATCTCGTCAGGTACTCGGTAGCTTTGTTCCTGAATTCCTCTCCTGCTCATCTTTGTCACGTTCCTTTGCTCGCTTGAATCATCAAGAACATTGTTCGTACACGACATGCTGCAAGCTCCGACTTGTGTCGTCGAGGTTAATCATGTTGTGGTTCGACGACATGAGTCGGCAATCTTTGCTCGCATGCTCGCTCCGCCCTATCCGGCCACCAACCGGGCGTCTTATTTTCTCGCTTGCTCGGGCACCCTGGCGCACAGAGTGGAAAGTCGCCTACATGGCAGTACTAGTATTGGTATCATGGCCGCGCTCCACGGTGCAGCAATCCATCACATACATTCTCCGGCATCAGGCGTGCCTCTGCGGCCGCTCCCGCATTGCCATTTGGCCGCTGTGTCCAAATATCATGTTCCTTCTCAACCCAACACGTGCCAAGGAAAGAAAAGCATCCGCTGAACCCGTCCGACCAGCCTTGGGGTAGTGAGATGCTACCCTGCACCCTGTCATGCTTGGCATTGGTTATGTATCGGCTGCCCGCCCTTGCCCACCGCCGCCCGAAAAAGTCGTACTTGAAAGTCCATAAACGCCGCAAATGAGCCCAATACCCAGTTGTGGTCCCGGGGGCCGAGGTGATGCTCAACACCCGCCCGTTGCACCCTTCGGAATGAGTGGGTGACCATCGTGTGGCTGGTTTTTTGTATACCCATGCAGCCTAGATACCTGCAAACGCCGCTTAAGCCAGGCCCGAACGGGGCAAAGTGATGATATAAAAACCCAGTTGATAACAATGATAGGAGATAGCCCGGGCCTAGGTGGAAGACAGATGCATCCGGCGTCGTGAGCGACGCGTCTCGCTCTCAGCTTGACCCATGCGCGGGGACGCTGCGGGGCGTCACCTCACCGCTTCGTCGACGGGCCATCTGCAGATGAGCCTGGTGCTCCTTGCTGTTCGCCTCGGCAATCATTTGCTGCTTCTTGGTCACCGAGCCGAGTCTTCCGGTAATCATCTTGATCACTGGGCAAAGGGTTAGCACAACGTCGCTCGGGCAACCCCACCACCCGACTCGACTCACTTTTCCGCACATGGGCCTCTTCGTCCGTGTCGAGGTCCATGGCGTTCTCCCTGCAGCCCGCTCGAACAGGCTCCTTGCCGTTGGACAGCATCCGCGCCGTCGAATCATCATCGCCCTCGAGGACCGACTCGAGCATGCGAATGGCCGTCACGTACGAAATTTTGCACCCCGGCAGATTCTCGTTGGTCACCTCGTCAATGGCGGCCGCACGGCTCATTTCCAGGGCGCGGTCGTACATGAGCTTCTCGGCGCTGATGCCCGCCGTCAGGTACACCTGCTTGACCCCCGAGCCCGACGACGAGGCCACCGAGTCTTCCCCGTGGTTGGACGGATGGCTCGGGTGGTCCTCGGGCAGCAGCTTTTGCGCCTCAACCAGCTTCAGGCGCACAACCTCGGATTTCTCCAACACCTCGTTGAAGCGCTGTCGCACCCACTGAACGATGGCGTTGATCTTCTGCGCGACGTGTTCCGACACAGCTGTGGAAACGCCGCCGCCCGCCGCGCTCCTGCTCTTTTTCGACCACCACACGCTGGCAATGTCCATGGCCCGAGCGAGCAGGGTGAGCGACTTGACGTAGAGGACCAGGGCTTCTTCCGACAAGGAGACAATTGCCTCGGCCGTCAGCCCGCCGTCGTCGGCCAGCTGCTCCGCCGTGATGCCGCCGAGCCCGCGGTCCGTGGACGGAGCCATGGGGACGAGCTGCTCGTACTTGACTTCGGCGAATCCGTACACACAGTCGCTCCTCTCGGCGTACTCCTCCATGGCCTCCTTGGCCCGAATGTCCTCGTCGGCAAACTGACTACTCTTGCCGTCTCCCAGCAGGCCGGCAGGGGCAATCGGAGTCGGGTAAGCAGGGAAGGGCTGGTACAGAGGAGGCGAGTGCCCCTTGGCCCCCCGCACTGGCGCCATCTTGAAGCCGAACAGTCGGAGGCTAGCGTCCTGGATCGCTTTCGTGATGGCGCTCGAGGCCGATCCAGGACTTGCCGAGAGGGCCTTTTCGTGCGACGCTCGCCGATCCTGGCCGCCCGCCCGGCCTTGGGCCACGAGCGCAGTCTGAGACGCCGGGGTGGGTACGGCGCCGGTCGTAGATGTCGGGGCTCCCTGCTGCGTACTCCGCCGAACCATGTTGCTGGCCCTGTGTCCCGCGGAGCCCTGCGAGGCCATCCTTTCGTTGGCCGCCAGCTCGTCGGCAAGGGCATTGACCTCGACGTGTCTTCGCTCGACGACGACGTAGTCCCGCTCAAACATGACATCCTGCGCCGCCTTTTCCTCCTCTGCGTGTTGCCGATTGCTGGGGACCGCCCTCGGTCGCCGTGCCTCGGGGGTCAACTGGCCTTGAGCCGCCACTTGGTCGCGGGATGCCCTGGTGGCCAGCTGGGGGTAGTTGGGAGCGGAAGCGGCGTGGTGTGGCGGAGGGCGCTGGATTCCCAAGCCCTCCGTCCCATCACGAGGGGAGTTGCCGGCCCGGTGCATGTCGCCGGTGGGCCGTCGAGGTCGGCCCTCTCCATGGCTCTCGACTTGAGGTGACCGGGGCACCAACTCTCGGGGGGATCTCGACGAGCCGCCTTCTCGGACGGCGGTGGACAAAGGCGCCATCTGGCGCGACGGCCTGGACTGTGGCGAAGAGGAAAGTGGCTCGCCTTGGGGGATCCTCTCGAGTTCGCGCTTGACTGGCTTGGGAACATCATCCTCCACCAGGCCGGGAATGTCGCTCGTCACGGCCGGGTGGCTAAAAAAGTTTTCGAAGCTGATCCTCTCCACCGGGCTTCTCTTAAGAAGGGCGCGTGTGAGCGCCTTCAGTTCCGGGCTGATGACGACCTCGCGGGGAAACTTGATGACGTCCTCGGCAGCTTCTATTTTCCTTAGCAACTCGACGTGATTCCTCGCGCGAAACGGAGGCCGGCCAGTGATCATCTCGTACAAGACTGTGCCGACGGACCACAAGTCTGCCTTGGCATCGTAGCGCTCGTAACGGAGGATCTCGGGGGCCATGTACAGCGGCGAGCCGCACAGGGTATCGGCCAGTGACGTCGACGGCAGGACGCGGGCGAAGCCAAAGTCGGCAAGCTTCAGCATGGGCAGCGAGGCCAGCCCGGCGACGGGTATGAGCGAGTCTTGGCTGGCCGACATGATGTGGAAGGCCCGCTGGTCTCTAAAGGACCGGGATGGAAGCAGAAGGAGGTTCTGTGGCTTGACGTCGCGGTGCACGTAGTTTTTGCTGCGCAGAAACTCCAATGCACTGCTCAGCTGCTTGAGGAAATGGCGGATGACGACCTCGTGCAGGCCAGAGTTGGGAGCGACGGGGTATTTGCGGGCCATTTCGTGGGTGGCCGGGTGGGTGACGAGCTTCTCGCGCTTCTTGATGAAGAGGGAGAGGTCCCCCAGCTCGCAGTATTCCATGATGAGGTTGATGTGGGTGGACGACTCGACGCAGTCGTGAAGGGCGACGATGTGAGGATGCCGGAGAGCTTTGAGGATGTGGATCTCGCCGTAGAGGTTTTCCTTGAGCTTCTTGTTCAACCGAGCCAACTCGACCGACTTGATTGCGACGGCAGCCTTTGACTTCTGAATAGAGAAAGCAGTCAGCAAATGTCGAGTGAGGTGACGCGGGGCAAACGAGGCGACCGAGGGAGGCCTCGTGTAACCAGGCTTGCCAACGGTGCAGGCATCAAGGTCAAGGCTGGGCCAACAAACGTACCGTGTGCCAGCCCATGTAGACCTGGGCAAAGCTGCCCTTGCCGATCTCCTTGTCAATGTCGAACTGGCCGATGGTCTGCGCACCCGGTTTCCGGGAGCCAGACGACGACGGCGCATCCTGTCGGCTCGCCATGGCGTCCTGAAGTGGAGGGGGGGCGTTGTCGCTGGCAGGAAGAGAGCCGTGCTCGGCCAGAGCCCGTGGGCCTATAAGATCCGAAAGGCGGAAGCAGCGGTTCGAGTCTTCATGTAAACGACGGTACGGGGTCGACGGCGGTTGGAAGGATGGCAGGGCGTAGAGGTTGGATAGAAGAGGAGGAGGCGAGGCGATGGTTGGCAGGCAACAGCGGATGCGAAGGGTAGCGAATGAGGTTGATGGAGGCGGAGGCGGTAGTGGTGGTTGTGGCCGCAAGCCCCAGGACGGATGTCGGCGCGTGCTAGCGAGGCGGACGGCAGGTACCCGATAGGTCGCAGGCGGGCCAGACGAGAGGCTGCAACGAGGATGAGAGAGGTCAGTGGACAAAAGATGATTTGATGGGACGGAGTCGTCGAGGGACGGCAGCGGACGAGTTGGGCGTGTGGGTGCAGGCTTTGCAACGACGACAGGGGAGACAGAGCTGGGACAGAGCTCCGAGCCGTTGCTTTTGGAAGCTTTTGCGATGTTTGGGGTGCCCAAGGGAGGGGGGGGGGGGGTGAGAGGTGACTAACAGGGCCTGACCTGAGACAAAGGCGCCGAGCCGATGCTATCGACAAGATGCGAGTGCCTATCTAGGCGGAATGCGGCAGGGGCCTGTGTCAGTTGGCCTGCGGGCGTGTGGCCTGGGCTGGTGACCTCGAGATATGCGTGGCGACGGGGCAAAAAGAGGTGACGTCGCAGAGGGAACAGAAGGGGGGAATCGGCGGATATGGATATCGGCCGTCGCTGGTCTTTGTCGGTCAAAGCGGCACCTTGATGGCAAAGGCGGCGGCCAAGAAAAAGGTTCCAGGCGAGGCAGAGAGGGAGCGGCAGATGGCAGAATGGGCGGAGCGTAAACGAGGCGTCACCGTCGGTGGCCAGGAGAGGTAGGCGGTCGATGCGAGCGAGCGGACCTGGCTGGATGGCTGGATGGCTGGACGGACGGGGGTGGAATGGTGGACTGGGAGTGGAGAAGAGGAGGGTGGATGGATGGACGGATGGATGGGCGGGACCCTGACTGACTAGCCGGGCGACTGAGTCGATGTTGACAAGGGACCGAGGGGGAGATGAAGGATGATGGGATGATGGGAGAGAGAGAGAAGAGGAGCACGCGAGGAATGAAGAATTAGGGGATGCAATCAATAGGAAGCGTACGTAAGAGAGGAGA
>JAPEBW010000759.1:0-39648 GCA_027405785.1 Ophiocordyceps robertsii
AACTCTTATTAATACTAGCTATAAATAGTAATTAGCAAATAGTATAATACGATATAAAAATGTATTTATATATATAGATATAGATATAGAAACATATATAAATATACTATAAGGTTATAAAGACTATATTATAAATAAAGACCCTAAGTATAAAAATAAAAAGCAGTATAATAAAAATAAAAAGCTAGTTGTAAAATTAAAAAAAGCTTTATACGGTCTTAAACAAAGTTTAATACTTTGGTATAATTTATTATTTTAGGTCTTAAGCGAGTAAGAATTTTCCTGCCTATATATAAACGAAGAGGTTTTCTTAAATAATAAGCTATATATATAGCTATATTAGTTTACGGAGACGACCTTTAATTCTTTAAGCCTATAAAAGATTCTATAACTTATATTATTAATAAAATAAGCAAGGTCTTAAAGATTTAATCTTAAAGCAAAGTAAAAGACTTCTTAGAAATAACTATAACTATAAATAGAGCGAAAAAGAACATATATATATCATAAGAAAAATATACCCTTAGTAAGATAAAGGAATTTAATAAACAAAATATAAGAACCTTAAAAACCCTTATTATAAAAGGAGTTAAATTAAGGAAAATAGAAGACTATATAGTAATAAAAGAATATATCCTATTATATTAAATGTAAATAGGCTTACTATTACTTTTAGCATTGTTTTTAAGGCTAGATATATTATACGCAGTAATATTATATGTTAGATTTGCTTTTAATCTTAAAATACTATATTTTTAAGCACTAAATACGATTTAAAAATATCTTAATAAATATCTTAGCTTAGGCATATACTATAACTAAAATAAAGCATTTAATATGCTATTTTTCAAAGCCTATACTAATACTTATTAAGCTAGTAATCTTATAGACTATAAGTCGGTCTTTAGATACTATTTTTTTATAAATAATAACCTTATAAGCTAGGCTTGCTAAAAATAAGGATCTATAGTACTCTTTATATATAAGGCCGAGTATATTAGCCTTAGGAAGGCTAATAAAGAAGCCTTATATATATATACTTATTTTTATACTATAGTAAAAGGAATGTCTATAAATATACTTAAAAATAAAGTCCTTATAGTTTTTATAGACAATTAATCTACTTTAAAAATAGCAATAAATACTAAATTATATAAGCTACGAAAATATATAGGCTTAGCATATAATCTTCTACATAATAGTATTAAAAGAAGGAAATAAAAGTTTATTATATAAAATCTAAAGATAATATAGTAGATATATTTACTAGGAGATTAGGTTTTATACTATTTAATAAATTCCGAAGTTTACTAAAAATTAAAGAGGTTATAGTATAAATTACTATAATAAAGGTTTTTAGCTATTCTTTACTTTCTTTAGCTTTCCTCTATATAACCTAAGGTTTTTTACTTATATTAAGGTTTTCCTTAGATAATAAAATAAAGAGGTTTTACTTAAAATAATAATAATAAGTTTTTCCCTTTAAGAAAGTTTGAAAGCTTTAAGTTTTTCCCTATAAAAATAGGTTTTCTTAAGCTATAAAGAAAGAATTTTTCCTTTATTTTAAAAGGCTTTTACCTTACTTTAGTTAGTATGTTTAAAACGCACTTATATACTATAAGTACTCTTTATAAGAGGCTATAAGGGAGTAAAACATACTCTCCCGCAGCTTATAGGCTAAATATAGTATTAATAACACGCGATATAAATACGCTAAAAGTATATTAAATCCGTTATAAAATTCCACATACTATACATATTTTAGTATAATATTTCACGTATATATAAGCAAGGTGTAAGTAGATTAAGAAGAGGTGTATATAGAGACTATATATATAATCCGTGCTAAGTTGCTACGCTACTTTGTATTCCTTGCGGCATTAATCCCTAGGCTTATAAATATAATATTAACTTAATAATAGCTACTAGCTTACTATGTATAACTGCGCTAAATAGGGGGCTCTTTTTAAAATTACTTAAGTTACTTATAGCTTAGGAATTGTCTATATAAAGAGGCCTTAGTCCCCCCTTTACCTTAAATAGATTATTTACCTTATATAAACATATCTTACCTATTTCTTTACCTTTTCGCACACTCTTTTTATCTTTATAATCCCCGGACTTATAGCTATATGCCTGCTCTCTTTTACACCTATTTGCTCCTTAATTATAATAAATTAAGAAGTAATTAAAGTAATATTTATACTTAGTTGCTTATAAAGCTTTATAGTAATATAGTTTTTACTAATTCTTAATAACTATAGAGATAATAGTTTTAAAGTAAAGGATTTTAAGACGGAGAATATTTTAAAGAATTTTAATAATTTTAAAGAAGCTTTACGGAAAATATTAAGAATTATAAAAAAGCAACGATTAATAAAGTAAAAATTAAGAAGCCTTAAGTAGGTTATATCTTTATTAGTTTATATAACTCGACTTTAATATATAACCTTTAAGCTAAAATAAAAAGATAATATCTTAAAAGCGACTTACTATAAAGGTCTTAAAAAAGAAGTTAAAGATAAACTTAACTATTAAAATAAGCTAAAAAGGCTTTAAAACTATATTAGTTTAGCGGTTTAGTTAATTAATAAGTAATATAAACGCTAGTAGTAAAATAAATACTCTTTAACTCTTAGTAAGGTTATTAAGAGAAATAATAAAAAGTAAAAACGCGACTTAAGTAATATAATAAACCTAAAGAACTTTTAAAGTAAGCCTGCTAAAGCTTATAAAAAAGGCTATTTAATACTTTAACTAAAAAGAAAGAGCTATATTGCAAAAGATTATATTAAAAAAAGGAATTCCTTTAAAGAAAACAGAATACTTATTTAAGAAAATAATACCCTTTTACTTTATAATCCGCAATATACTTTATTACTACTTTTTACAAATAATATTAAAATTAATATAAATATTATAAAATCTAAACGGCTACGCCTAATCTCCTTAATTTACTCTTAAGGAGCCTTATTAAACCTTGCGATAAGAACGCTTAAAACACGTACTATAAAGGCTTACTTAAGGAGATATAACGAATATTACTAACTAAACTTTACTAAGGTTTCTAAGATATAACTATAAAGGCTTAAAAGCTTCCTTAACTATAGTTTATAATATCTTTAATTATAGAAGATACTATAAAAACTATTAAGCGGATTCTGCCGGCATTTTTAAGAGATATCTAAGGATTTCCGCAGGATATCTTAACTATAGTTTAACTTATTTTTAACTATAAAAGCACCTTAAAAGATATAAAATAAACTTTATCACGATTTTTAAGGAATATCTAAGGATATTAAAAGGATTTCCTTAATTATAGTTTATAGTATTTTTAATTAAGCTTATACTTAGTTTATTAAGCGATTTTATAAGGATATTTATAATTTATCTATATATAAATAATAAATAAAAGAATAGTATAGTTAAAGATCCTTAAAATTAGCTTTAAGAACTAAGCATAAAGTAGCTAGCTATACCTTAAAGAATAAATAAGCTTTTTACTATTTTTAAACCTTTATATACGTTTATATATAGTAATTAGTTTATTATACTAGCTTAACTAGCAATAATTAGCTTATAATACTAGCCTTAACCGGCGGTAATTAATTTTTAGTACTAGCTATAATTAGCGGTAATTAGTCCGTGCTTTATCCCCTTATTTTTATACTATAAGACGTAGTAAATAATAGCAATTCCTACTTATTTAAATAAAAATCCTTTAAATATCCGCTAAGCTAAGAGGGACTATATCGCACGATTAAGTACTTATCGTATAGGAAGTTAAATGCTAAACAATATTTTCTTTAATAAGAAGCTCTTATTAGCCTTTAAGTATAACCTTTATAATAAGTATCTCTTCTTTAACGCGCTTATAATAGAACTTTAAGACGAGTAAGCTATAAAAGCGAAAGAGGCCGCGGCTTACTAAGTATACCGGTTTAATAATCTTCTTTACCCTTTTTTAAAGTACTATACCGCGATAGCTTATAAAGCTAAATAAAATATAAAATAAGTCCTACTTAGCTAAGCTAAGTTTACTACCTTTTAAGAGGCAATCCGCTTTTAAAATATTAATAATAAATAATCTATAAAACGATAAAACCTATATAATTAAGTAAACTAAATTTAGTATTACTTAAATAGATTAATTATCCTTAAAATAAAAAAAGTAAAGATAAGCTAACTTTAAAACTATTTAGCTCCCCGCCTACGAAATACCCTTTAAATTAAGCTTATAATAAAGTTACTTTTTTCTTAAGATAATAAACCTAAGAAATATTTCTACTGCGTACTATTAATAAAATTTAGCTTAAGTACCTTAACTAAAAATCCGCCTTAAGGGATACTTAGTAGTTTCTTAGTTTAATATTATAATTTAGCCTTATTTACTATAGCCGCGCTAACTAAAGTATTTTTAAGACTCTTAATTAATAAAAACAAGCTTTTTATACTAAGGGCCCCGCGGCGTACTAAATGTTATAAAATCTAAACGGCCACGCTTAAACTCCTTACTTTACTCTTAAGGAAGCCTTATAAAACCTTATAATAAAAACGCTTAAAGCACGTACTATAAAGGCTTGCTTAAGGAGATATAATAAACATTACTAGTTAGACCCCGCTAAAGTCTTTAAGATACTACTATAAAGGGTTAAAAGCTTACTTAACTATAAGTTACGATATCTAACTATAGTTTATAACGTCTTTAACTATAAAAGATACTGTAAAAACTATTAAACGGATTCTGCTAGTATTTTTAAAGGATATCTAGGGATTTTTATAAGATATTTTAACTATAGTTTAACCCGTTTTTAACTATAAAAACACCTTTAAAGATATAAGATAAACCTTACTACGATTTTTAAAGGATATTTAAGGATATTTAAGGGATTTCCCCGACTATAGTTTATAGTATTTCTAACCGGGCTTATACTTAGTTTATTAAGCAATTTTATAAGGATATTTATAGTTTATCTACGTATTATAAATAGTATAGTTAAAGACCTTTAAAATAAGCTTAAAGAACTAAGTATAAAGTAGCTAGCTATACCTTTAAGAATAAATAAGCTTTTTACTATTTTTAAACCCCTATATATATTTATATATAGTAATTAGTCTATTATACTAGCTTAACTAGCGGTAATTAGTTTATAGTACTAGCCTTAACTAGCGGTAATTAGTTTATAGTACCGGCCTTAACTAGTAGTAATTAGTCCGCGCTTTATCCCCTTATCCTTATACTATAAAGCGTAGTAAATAATAGTAATTCCTACCTATTTAAACGGAAATCCCTTAAATATCTACTAAGCTAAAAGCGACTATATCGCACGATTAAGTACTTATCTTAAAAGAAGTTAAATACCGAATAATATTTTCTTTAATAAGAAGCTCTTATTAGCTTTTAAGTTTAACCTTAATAATAAATACCTTTTCTTTAACGCGCTTATAATAAAACTCTAAGATAAATCAGCTATAAAAGCGGAAGAGGCCGCGGCTTACTAAGTATATTAGTTTAATAATCTCCTTTACCTTTTTTTAAGGTACTATACCGCAATAGCCTATAAAGCTAGATAAGACGTAAAACGAGTCTTACTTAGCTTAGCTAAAACTACTACCTTTTTAAGAGGCAATCTGCTTTTAAAATACTAATAAAAGATAAACTATAAAACAATAAAACTTATATAATTAAGTAAACTAAATTTAATATTACTTAAACGGATCGATTATCCTTTAAATAAAAGAAGTAAAGATAAGCTAACCTTAAAACTATCCGGCTTTTTACTTATTAAATACCCTCCGGATTAAGCTTATAATAAAGTTACTCTTTCCTTAAGATAATAAGCTTAGCGGATATTTCTACCGCGTATTACTAATAAAGTTTAGCTTAAGGGCCTTAACTAAAAATCCGCTTTAAAGGATAGTTAGTAGTTTCTTAGTTTAGTATTACCGTTTAGCTTTATCCGCTATAGCCGCGCTAACTAAGGTATTTTTAGGACTTTTAATTAATAAAAATAAGCCTTTTACGCTAAGGGCCTTATAGCGTACCGGATTCCGGGACGCGTATAAGATAGAAGGTTAAGCGCTTAGCGAGAGTATTAAGACTAAGACCTTAATAATAAGTAATAAAAACGCGGTAAGCAATACCCTTAGTAAGCTAAACCTATTTATACTAAGCGCGTAGATACTAAGACTAAGTATAGCCTTAAGCCCCTTAGTAAAAATAGTAGTAATATTAAACGAATAATTCTTTAGTCTCTTTTAAGTACTAAGAAAAGAAAACGCGCTTATTAAGCCCCGGAAAAAACCTTAACTATAAGCTAAGGATATTATTAAGGGCCTACGTACACTTAGTTTAGTAGCACGTAGCTAAATAATTGTTTATCTAAAGCTAAAAAGGGAAGGGGGAAATCTCTATTTAAGCTATATAGTTTCGTACTTTATAAAGGTCGCTTAAATAGCCTATACTTAGGTTAAGTTTAGGTTAAACTTAAGCTAAGTTCGGGTAAAGTCCTATATAACTTTAGCTATATATTAGCTTAACTTTAAGTCGTTCGCTATAGTATAACTATAGCTCTTCTTATAATATAGCCCGTAATACTATCCCCCTTTTAAGCTATTACGCACCGGGGTATATAATGTTAGCGCCCCGCCCCCCCCTGCTCCGCACTTAGCGTTAATCGGTATAGTCGTCCTTATTATACTTATAATTATACGCTAACGCCTCCTTAAATAACGTTGCGTTAAAGCGTTAAATACGTTATACGCTTACTTATCCGCGCCGCTACGTTATCCTTAATAGCGCTAAGGCGGTATAATATATCTCCTCCGCTTACTGCTAATATTAGTACTTAAGGCATATCTTTCCTGCCCGCCGCTTATAGTCCTTAGGTATAAATACCCTTCCTCTTTCTTTCTCCCTCTTTTTTTTCTTTTCCTTCTTTAATTACTAATCTACCTACGCGCGCGCCCCCTCTTATAATAGCTTCGCCGTGCCGCGCCTTAATATATCTATTATAACCCCCTAAGCCCTATCTCCCGCCGTATTATAAGCGTTTACCCGTTTAGCGCCTTTTAGCACGCTTAGCGACTATACGCTGCCGCCTTTATATTAGTCTTCGCGCCCGCCGTCGTCGCTTAATAAGCGGAGCGCGATATATAGCACTACTATACGGCGCCCCCCTTACTTTATATATATCGGACGTATAGTATCTCTTAATATAGATACTTAGTATAAGGCTTATTAAAATTAAGCCTCGCCCCGCGCCCGTAATTGTTTTGCCTATACCCGCGCCGGATTATACTATTTGCTTATATATCCCCGTTCTTAAACTATATAAGATATAACGCTAACGCGATATTAATATACTAGCGATATAGTCGCCGCTATAAACGCGCTTTAAGATTATATATCTTAAAGGACGTTTAAGGATTGCTATACTAACCTATATATATATTCTCCGATCTTTAATAAACGCTAGCTAAAAGGATATTATTAACGATTACTATAGTATATAAAGTTAGCTTATATTACTACTACGGCGCGCTAAGCCTAGATATACCCCGATATTTAAGGTTAATTTATTAGTATTAGCGGGTAGTAAGTAGTTTACTTTAATTAAGTCGTAGTTCTTTATATATCCTATCTATATTTACTCTATATCTTATTATATCTTATTATATCCTTTATCTATCTTATTATTATCTACGCTTAGTATGCGTTTATAGCGTATCCTCCTTATGCTTATCGTTTAAAATCGTCTTAATGTTTGCTAGGTATAGCCTAAAACCTCCTCTTATTTTTCTTAGTTTTCCTCCTTTTCTCCGCTACTTCCCTTATCTTATCCCTTACTCCCCGGCTTAGCTTACTATCGTTTTTCTACCTCGCCTTTATCGTTTTTTATTACGTTACTATACCGCCCCTTAAATTCCTTTAAGGCGATTATATCTTAAAAGTCGCTAATTAGCTACTATATTAAGTTAGCGTACTTATATTACTTTATTAAGACTTAGCGCTATCTCCCCTTTTTAATCTATCTTTACCGGGCTTACTTAATCTTCTTTATAACGTACTTTAGTTCGTTATTTTCCCCGATTACTAATAGTAGCTAGTAATCGTTAACCACTTAGCTAAGTAAGGGATTATCCGCTATATAGCAGAGGAACTTTATATATAGTCTTTTATATACCCTCCTTAGTATATTAAGTTCTACTATATATAAGCTAACTACCTTTATTATAATATACTTTTAGTATAGCTAGTTAAGCTTTTAGTAAGGCCTATCCGTAGTATACTTCCTTATATTTAGCTATACCTTATCGCTTACTTAAAGTCTTTTTACCGGCGTATAAGACCGGTTCGCCGTCTCCTCTTACCTTACTTATAACGCGGCGATCGCCGTTTAAAGGAAGTCGGCAACTTCCCTTATCCTTTATATAAGGCTTTATACGCTCTCCGCGTTTAGTATAAGCGGTCCCTCCTCTTATATAATTTAAATCGGCTTAATATCGTACCTATACGTAGCGAAGAAGGGGCTTATACTTATTATCGATACTACCTAATTATTAAGCGCCGCTTAAGTATAAGGTAGCTATACCCCTTAGTCGTCTTACTTATAGTAAATATATACGCGGAGGTATACTTATACCTCTTAGTTCGCGCGCTTTATTGCTTTATCGGTTTGCGGGTAGTAAGCTAAACTTAGTTTCTTTTAAACCTTAGTTTATTAGTAAAATTCCTTTTAAAATTACCTTATTTAGTTCGTCCCTTAATTTAAGATAATAGATTTTAGCATTTTATAAAAGTAAAAGTAAGATTATAAGAACTTAGTAATATATACTACTACTCCTATTATCGGTATTACTTTTAAAGTTATTGCTTTTATTAGCCGGTCCGCTATTACTTAAAGGTTTTAAGAGCCTTTAGTCTTTATTAGCGGTAAGTTAACTATAAAGTTTATTATTAAGTATATAAACGGCTATATAAGGGGCGGTAATAGTTAAAGAAGCCCCTTTTAGAGTTACCTTTAAATATACCCCTTACCGTATAGCCCGCAGTTCGTAATAAGCTAGCGTACTATCGATAACTAGCCTAGCTAAAAGAACTTTTAGGCTAGTATCGCGAGCGTCCCCTCGCGCCTTAAGTATCCTACTGCTATTAAGTCGTATATCCGCTAAGCGATTAATACTTAAAGCTTATCTAGCTCTTTATCCTCCCCCTCCTTAAGGTATTAAGCCTTATTTAGTACTTAAAGTTAGTCTTTAAAGCGGAGGCGCCCTTTTACGTTAATAATATACTCGCTTACTTAAACCTTTAATTGCTATTTTAAGGTAAGCAACTAATCGCCGTTCCGCACTACTTAAAACACTATTTAGTACTCCTTATCCTTTCGTAGTATCGCTATCTACCGCTTTTATATCTCTTACTTATTAAATACGTAGGCCGGTTATACTTATTCCTTAAGCGCGTCTTAGCTTAAGTTTAAGTTAAGTTCTACTTAAACTCCGCCTTTATTCGCCTTACTTTCGTCTTAAGGTATAAGGTTATCCGCCTTACTTATATAAGCAATTAACCCCGCGTTCTCCTCCCTTTTTTATATTATCGCGATAATACGCTCTTCCTATACTAACTATCGCGGGAGGTTTATATACTTACCGCTAAAAGGGACTTAACGTCTTATTAGTCGCGCGCTATCTAGGATTATTTATACTACGCGTCTTATTTCCCTCTTATCGGATGCCCCTTTTAGCTTATCTTAATTATAGCGCGATAAAGTATTAAGTATTACCGCTAACCTCCTTAAGCGGTACTTTAATATAAAGTTATATAAGGCGAGCTTTATCGCCTATTTACTTTATTTTTTATTTAACTTCCTCTTTATTATAAAGTACTTTAGATTCTTATAATCTATTAGTACTATAAACGCTAGCATATTATATAACTTTACCCCTTAAAAGTTTAAGTATTATATAATTATAAGCAACTCCTTATCGTAGATCGGGTAGTTATACTCCGCTATATTAAGTCGTTTTAAGAAAAACCTTATTAAGTATTATATCCTATTTAGTTTTACTTATATTAATACGCCGCTTATTACGTATTTAAAGCAGTCCGCCTTTAAGTACGTTTCCCTCTTAAGGTTATATAGCTATAGCACTAGCGCGTTATAAAATGCCTCTTAGATAAACTTAAACGCGGCTTAGTGCTTATTAGTTTATAAGAATATCGCGTTCTTTTTAAAAAGGCTATTTAAGCACCGCGAGGCCTTAGCGTAAAGCAGGATAAAGGCATAATAGTAATTCGTAAACTTAAAGAAGCTTTAAACGCCCCTTACGTTCCTTAGCGCTTATTACGTTTAAATAGCTTAAATCTTCTTTAAGTCGTACTAAACCTTACCCTTAGCCTATATAATAAAACTTAAGTACTTTACTTCTTTCGTTATAAAGTCGTATTTCCGTAGGTTTAGTATAAGGCTTACTTTTTATAACTTTTTAAGCACCTTTACTACCTTCTTTTAATAGTCGCGGAGCGACCTTAATAAGTAGATTAAAATATTATCTATATACGCTATAACGAACTTATAAAGGTAGTCTTTTAATACTTAGTTAATATAGTGCTAAAAGGTAGCTAGCGTTCTTATAAAGCTAAATAAGCATACTTACTATTTAAATAATCCGAACTTTATCCGAAAGGCCGTCTTAAACTTATAGCCCTTTATAATTTTAATCTTATAAAACGCTACGATAACGTTAAGTTTCGTAAACTAATATGCCTTTACTAATATCCTTAGCGTTTTTATAATTAATAGTAGCGTATACCGGTCTCTCTTTATAATTATATTTAAGGCTTAGTAGTAATAGTAAAAGCATAATCGGCTATTAGCCTTCTTTATAAATAATACCGGCGCCGCGGCTAATAAACTACTTAAGCGGATAAGGTTTGCTTTTAGTAGCTCGTTTAAGGTCTTTTAAAGGATAAGGAGTTCTTCTTTTAATATATTATAAAGGGGCCTTTATAGTAGTAGCGGCTCCTTACTATCCTTATTTAAGGTAAGATAGATTTTATAGTCTATGCCTAGTTAAAATAAGGGTTACTTAAGTGCCTTTATAGGTGCGAAAAGGTCTAAATAAGCTTATAGTGCTTAAGCTAGGATATAGTCCGCCGGGTTAACCGGTATCTTTAGCTAAAAGGCTCTCTTTACGTCCTTTATTATAACCGCCCTTATATTAAGCGCTTATTATCGCCCTTAGCTATCCCTTTAGGCCTTTTCCTATCGGCACTCCGCTATAAAGATAGAGGCGCTTATTAGCTTCGCCTCTTAAATATTTACGATCTTTATAGCTTCTTTTAATCCTTAAAGGCCAATCTAAATCCCCGCTTTTCCGTGCTAAATCTAATCCCCCCTAGCGTCGTAAACTACCTCGTTTTTCTTTATCTACGGTCTCCTTAAGAATACGTCGTAGCTTAACTCCGGTACTATATAGGCAAATATCTATTTTAAGTGCCCGTTAATCTCTATTTTAAACGCCACGATCCCCTTCGTTTAAAGCATTAGTATATCTTTTAAGAAAGGCTATAGTAGCCTCCTCGTCCTATCTATAAAGGGCATCTATAGCCTTATCGCTACCCCCTCGCTTACTACGGTATAGTAGTTATAGCCTATATCTATAAGTATATTAAGCCCCTTCTTCTTATTAATACTAACCTTAAGTAGTACTAAGTTTAGCGTAAGGTGCTTCCTTATCGACCTTTAGGCCGCCTACTATTTCTCCTTCTCCTTTAGCGCCTAACTTTATACTAAGGTTCCTTTTTTCTTAAATCGGAATTTACTTTAGTTACCTCTCCGGTTATAGTTATAGCTACTTATAAAGTTCCTTCTTTCTTCTTTTTATAGAAGCGGGCGATATGCCCCGTTATCCTATAAGCGAAATACCTTTATATATCGGGCTAGCTTTATCCTCCTTTTAGCTAAGTTATAGCGTTAATTTTACTTATTAAAGTATTACCCTTTAAGTCTTTTTAGTCTTAAGTTCCCCCCCTTATTGCCTTCTTTTAGCCTTAAAACGGCTGCTTAGTTTGCTAGACCCTTTTTAGCTTTACCGCGATCTACGCTACTTAATTAGTATACGCTAAGAAGCTTAAGGTTAAGAAGTCGACTATTATAAGCGCCTCCTTAAGGCGAAGGCCTAGGGCGCCCTTTAAGAACATAATCTATATATTATATAGCTACGACCCCCCTCCCGCCTTAAAGAGCCTTTGCTTAAATTTAAAGAGGAACGCTATAAACGTTTAGTTCTCTCTTTATTTAATTATGCGGATAGCCGCCGCCGCCCGCGATTAGATATTAATATCGAGGTAGATTAAATCGAGGTACTTAGGAAATTCTTACTAATCGTAACCTTAGTCTACGCCGGTGCTATAATAAGTCGCTACGGTTTGCTATAGCCCTATATATAGGTAATTATAGATTAAGTAAAAAACCTCCTTTAAGCTTAAGAAGAAGTCTTAGTTAATTTTATACTTTTCTTATATATATTGTGCTTAAGGCGTAAAGTAGCGCCGCTAGCCGTCGAATTTCCTTAGCGCTAGGAGTAGCTTCCGCTAGTCCTTTTTCTTCGTTACTTCCTTTTCTATTATAAGTATTACGGCCCCCGCTATTATATCGTAAGGTAGTATTAAACTACCGATTAGTAAGCCGGCCCCTTTTTATATATATATCCTTACCGTCTCCTTTAGCTTTTATATTAAGGCCCTAAACTAGCTTATTAGCTATTAAATCTACTACTAGCTTGCTTAAACCTAGTAGCTCGTTTTAATAGCCTTTACTTATAGCGAGAAGATCGCTTATTTAACCCTCGTTTAGATATCGGCCTTTCCTAGCCCTCCCTCTTAAGCCTTATAAGCATAGCCCCCCTATACTAAGTAGGCTTCTTACTCGCGCTATATTATAGTTAGTAAGTCTCTTTTTAGGTCGTATAACCTCGTTTAAAAGGAGCTTTAGATATATTAAGGGCCTATATATACTTAGTTTAATAGCACGTAGCCGAATAATTATTTATTTAAAGCTAAAGATAGAAGGGGGAAATCTCTATCTAGGCTACGTAGCTTTATACTTTATAAGGGTCGCTTAAGTAGCCCGTACTTAGGTTAAGTTCGGGTCGAACTTAGGCTAAGTTTAGGTAGAGTCCTATATAACTTTAGCTATACGTTGGCCTAACTTTAAGTCGTTTGCTATAGTATAACTATAGCTTTTCTTATAGCATAGCCTGTAATAGATATAAAGAGATTTAACTTATTAAGACCTTTAAAAGTATCCTTTAATAAAGTCTAAGAAGATAATAAAGCTAGTATGTTTTAAGGAGTAAACTATTTTATTAACTTTATCCGCTAAAACGCTAATAAAGGTAAGGCTTATACTAATAAGTTAGCTATTTAATTACCCTCCTTCCTTTAAGGAAGTGCGGCGGAATAGTATTTTAAAGACCTTTTAGAACTATAATAAAAAGAACTTAGTAAGCTTAGTATTAAACTAAGCTAATAGATATCGACCTTATAAAAACGGTTTAAAATCCGCTTAAATATAGCGATATAAACACTTAATAAAAAGCACTTTACTATTAAAAATATAGTAATAAGATCTAACTTTAAGCCTTAAATATCGCGCCTATAATATAAAGCTAAGGCCGCACTTTATTAACTAAATTACTTAACTATAGTAATTTACTAAAAGCTAGATATCTACTTATAAGAATCCTTATAATATTTAGTAAGAAATAAGGATATTAATAAATAGGTTAACGAATATAAAGAAATTCTTCCTTAGCTATAAGTTAAATATACTTAAGGATCTTAAAAGCACTTACTAGCGCGAAAGAAATAAGTTTAACCTATAAAAAGGTAAGGGCCGACTAGCCGTACCTTATACGCACTTAAAGGATAGTTTAAGACGCCCTAGCTATTTATTAAGGGCTTAATAGGACTAAGGATAACGTTTTTAAACCGCTTAGTAAGGGTAAATATACTATAAGCCTTATAGCGCTCGCTAAGTTAAAGGAAAAACCCGCTTAAATAGCTAAGAATATAAGCTAAGGTCTTTTAGCTTAAGAGAGAAAGAACTTTTAAGAGTATACGCTCGCTAATACTAAAGCTAAAGCGGGCATACCTTATAATTAAAGAAGGAACTATAGTAAAGACTAATAACTATTTAAAGGATAAAGAGTATAATATAAAAGGAGCTTAGTTAAATACTAATAAAAGCTTAAAGGAAACCGCAATCTATACTATAGCAGACTTAGTATAAGAGGCTAATAAAGTATACGGATTTTATAGCAAAGTATTCCCCTTAAAAAATAAGCTTTACTAATATATAAAAGATAAATACCCCCTTAACCCTAACTAAGATATTGCTATATAAAGACATAGCTTAGTATAGTAAGTAGTTATTTAAAAGCTATAAAGCGTTTAGATAGTTAAAGCTTCTTTTAATATCTAGCTATTAAACCTTAATAAGCCGTTATGATTTACTTATATATACTTACTAATTTACGGAAAAGAAGGGCTTAGGATAAGCATTAAAGCTTATATAAACACCAAGGCAGACTAAAGCCTTATTAAAGCTAACTTAATAAAGACCTTTTAAGATATAATTCTAAACTTCTTTTAACGAATTTCTATTTAAGGAGTAAAAAGGACGGCTACTATTAAATAAGTAAAATTTACTATATATATACTAAGAAGGCTAAATAGTAGCCTTATAGTTATAAAGGTAAGGATCGGCGCTTAAATAGTAAAACGCCTTATAGCTAATATATTACTTAGCTAAGACTTTTTAGTTCTTTACTAAAAGGACTTTATTAACTTTATATTAATCTTACGGATTAAGGCCTATAAAGGGATTAAAGCTAAAGTTAAGATAGTCCGGCTAAGATTAGCGATAGATAAATAAGTAATTTACTTAGTTATTATAACAATTTAGCTAGTTTTAGCTACGCCTTACTTATATAAGTCCGGGCGCCGCCGTTAAGGCGTAATATAATATTTTTTCTTAAGGACCTTAAGCTTACCCGGATAATAATATAGGATTATAATAACTTTATAGCGATAAACTATTTTAAAAAACTACTAATACTCCGCTAAGGCTAAAAGGTAAGGATAATTATAGTCCTTAATAAGTAGTTTTAGCTATATAAGGAGGTTAACGCTACTACTCCCTTAGCGGAAGCCCTTATAGAAAATCCGGATAAAATAGACCCCGCTAAAGACTTTTTATAAAAGGATCTTATAGTAAACTATAAACTTAGAATTAGCTAAACTAAAGACTTGCCCGAACTTACTACTAATAAGGGTATCCGGATCTACGCTAAAGACTTAAAATATATATTAAAGGTTTAAGATATCCTTTAATCGTTTCCCTGCTTTTAGAAGGACGGAAGAGTAGTATATATAGATAAATCCGAATATATACGTATTCTTTAAGTAAAAAGATAGCAATACTAATAAGTCGTATTAAGATTATACTTATTAAGCAATAAAGATAAGAAGGTAGTAAATATAATATTTAGCTAGTTAACCGTATAAGGCTAATTAAAACGAGTTTATAAGCTAACCCCGTTTATAGCGCTAGTATTTATAGTATAAAAAACGGTAAACGGAAAAGAAAAAGGATAAGTAGTTATAAACTTATAGGGGATTAACGCTATTATTACCTTAAACGCTTAATTAATGCCCCTTTAAAGTAATATAATTAAACGCCTTTAAGGAAAGAAGTTTATTAATATAGTAAATATATAATTATTTTTTTACTAGTTCTTAGTTTACTAAGACTACTAAGAAAGGTTTATAGTTATAAGTTATTGCGGGCTAAAAAGATTACTAATAATACTTATAGGCTTTAAGAACTCCTTAGCATACGTTTAAAGGTTTATCGATAACGTCTTTTATAAATACTAAGAATACGTAGCGGTTTATATTAACGATATTATTATTTACTTTAATACGGCCGAAGAATACTTTTAATATTTAAAGGCTATATTCCGCGCCTTCTATAACTATAATATTACCTTATTTAAACTAAAGTCTTTCTTAGCGTACTTATCTATATAGCTCCTTAGATTTAAAGTAAATGCTATTAGCTTAATAAATATAAATAAATATTTACGAGCTTTAAGGGATATTATGTTTTTAAAGAACCTTTAATAGCTTAAGAAATAGATTAGCCTTACTAAGTAGCTACGCTATATAGTCTTATATTTCGCTAGAGAAGTCGATATCTTATAAAAATAATAAATAAAGCTACTTTAAGTAAGATAAGAAAAAGGAGTCCCTTTAAGGGGCTAAAGACGGGCTTAATACGCCGCGAAAGCCGCTTTTTAGCCTACTTTAAAAGAAGAAAAGGCCTTTACGATTTTAACTAAGAAACTTACTAAGCCTTAAACGATTTACTACTTTAACCCCGCTTAATAACTATTTATTTAAATCGATATATCTTAAAAATATAAAGTAGCAGCTATAGCTTTTTACCTAAAAGAAGGCATAGAATAAGATAAAAAGACGCTACTAGCCCGAACTAAGGTCTAGCTTATTATTTACTTAAGCCGCGCCTTTTAAGGTAAAGAACTTTAATATTAGCCTATAAAACTTAAAGTAGCTAGTTTAGTATAAGTAGTATATAAGTTACGCACTATAGTACTATTTATAAGAATATTATAAGTAGTCGTCTTTACTAACTATATAAGCACTTATAAAATCGTATATTAAAAATCCTTATTCTTTATTAGTATAAAATCTAATAATAAACTAGTCCTTATATCTTAATACTTAAGCTAATTCCCGCTTAAGGTATACTATATCCTAGGCGTTAAAAACGTTATACTAAACGCGCTTTAACGTTTACCGCACTAAGATAATAAGCCGGTATCCTTAAACTAAGAAGGGGAATTAAAACGTATTTAAGAAGACGAGATAACGGACTGCGTGTTCCTTTACGCGGAAGTATTAATCGAATTGCCGCTCCGCTAAAAAATAATCGATAGATATATAAAGGATATATAGTAAGTAAAAATTATAGCGTAGCTCGGTAATAAGAATAAGGTCCTTAAACTTTTATTCTTTTAGTTATAAGGGTTGCTATACTTTATAGAGAACGACGGACGCTAGAGACTATATATCCTTAAGACCTATACTAATAAAATCGTCGAAAACGCCTACGCTAAATACTTTTATACTAGCCGCACTTATATATAGTAAGATTTATCTAAAAGCTTCTTAATCTTATAGCTTAGTAAATACGTAGATAAGGTTATAAATAGCTATAATACTTATTATTATAACTAAACTAATTTAAGTAAGACGTTAAGGTAGATTATCTTAATTTAAAGCTTGCCGGTTTTATACTATATAATAGCGATAGACTTTATTATTAAGCTCTTAGTAGTTTTAGCTAAACAATCCCTATAAAAAGATCTTATAAAGAACTTTTTTAATACCTTACTAACTATAACCGATAAATTCTTAAAAATATATCTCTTTATTTTAAGTAATAACTAGTTTATAGCAAAAGATTAAGTATAAGCGTTATATACTAAACTACTTAGCGCTAATTAAGGGATTTTAAAAAGGATAATCTCTAACTAAGACGTAAAGTTAACCTTAGTAATTTAGCAGACCTTATAGCAAGCCTTCGGATTAAAGCTTTTTATATTTACCGCTTAGTACCCTTAAACTAATAGCTTATTAAAAAAGTAAAACTAAACTATAAAAATCGCGCTACGATTCTTTACCGCTAATTTCCTAGACTTATGCTAAACTAATATATAAATCGCCTTTTAGTTTAGCCTTAATAATTCCTTCTTTTTAGTAATTTACGCGGCCTTTAATAAGCTTATTATAAAGATAAGAATAAATAATAGCCTTTAGTTCCTTTATAACTACTTATACTTACGAAACTAAGAGGTCTTATAAGAAGAAGCTAAGTTAGCTATTGCTTATACTTAAGCCGCTATAAAGGATAAATATAATAAGAAATACCGCCCGTTAGAATTTAAGCTTAGCGATTAAGTTTAGTTATAGCTTAGTAAAGGCTACTATATCGCGGATAGTAAACTAGCAAAGCTTTAAGAAAGATATACTAGGCCGTTTAAAGTTACCGCTAAAGTAAGATAGCTTATATACTAGCTAGATATAAAAAGGTCCCTTAATATTTATTTAGTTATTTTAGTAGTATAACTACGCTTAGCGGACGAGCTAGCTATATGCTTAAGATTTGTTTAAGATAAAAGGATACCTTACTTAAATAAGTAAGAAGTAAAACAAATCTTATAAAGCTATATAATAAAAAAAGGCGGCGGAAAGCTAAGGAAAGAGTTCCTTATAGCTTAAAAAGGCTAGCTAAGTAGCTATAACTTATAAGTAAACGAAAAAGCAGTCTTCTTACTAAAGATCGTAAAAGCTTTTAAAAAAGCATAAGAGGAGTTAGCTACTTAAGTAGTTTAGATAAAAGTATAATACGCGGCCTTTATAGCTTAATATAAAACTCTTTAACTAAGAGAATTAAGCGGTTAAGCCTAAGTATAAGACTTAAAAGCTACTATAGGTTATAAGAAACTATAACTTACTATACTTAAGGTAATTAGTTATTTTAATAATAATATACCGCCGTTTACTTTAAGTAATAAGGCCTTTTTAGCCTTATAATATACTTATTTAAATTCTCTCCGCTGCTTACCCTCTTTTCTTTCCTTTTTCCTTTTTATAACTACATTTCCCTTTACTACTAGCTATAGCTTACTATACCTTACTTACTCCTATACGTATAACTTTCTTTACTTTAAGCCTATAATTCTTATACTCTTATTTTAAGTCCCTTTATTATTTAACGTCTTTTATAGCTAAGATTAGCTATTTTATAATTACCTCTTTAGCCCGCTTTCTTATAAGCCTATATACCTTTAATATAAAAGATATAAGCAAGCGCTTAAGCTCTATAAAATTAAAGCGGCTATCCTTTATAGCCTTAAGTCCTTTAGTAAGAGTTAAAACCTTTAGGTTTAAGCTTTTATATAGACTTACGCCGCTTTCCGTAGCCGCGCTTAAGCTAATAGATTTAACTTAAACTACGGTACTATAAAGGACGGCTTATACTACCCTCTTTAAATACTTAACTTAAACGACTTACCTCTTAGCCTTATACTATAGCGTGGTTTAAACGGCCGGTTTTATAATAACTTAGCTATACCTCTTACTTAGCTCTTACTATCTAAAAGCCCCCGCCGCTTATATATTTTTTAAGGCATAGCTAGAAATCTTTATTAGCGGAATAACTAGCTAATACTTAACGCCCTTAAGTTAGCTAACCTCGCTATATTCTTAAGATTTATAGTAGCCGCTATAGCTAGCGGAAACCCGCTTTAGCTAAACGATTAAAATAATATCCGCGCCGTCCTTAACTATATATTTAAGGCCTAGCTTAAATAGTTTATAGCCGGGTTTATAGCGGTATTTTAAGCTACTATAGCTAAAACTTTATCTTGCCTTATAAGCGGTCTAGCCCGTGCTATAAAATCCCCTTCTTAGCTTATAGCCGATATAAGACTTAAGGACTTATTTAGTCCCGCTTAGTAAACGCTTTTTCCGCTTACCGCTATGCTTAGCTTAGCTTTATAAAGGCGTATAAGCGCTTTATTATAGTCTATCCGCTATCCTTTCTTAATTAAAAGAGATAGCAATAACTAGCCTCGCGATATATTCCGCCGCCCGATTTTATAAGAGCCGCTAATAGTAACTAATATAATCCTTAATAGGCCTAGCTTCGCGGGCCTATACTTTAGCAACGAGATTATAATAATTAAGAGTTTCCGCTTAGCTATAAACTATACTAAGTTCTACTTATAAGCCCGCGAAAAGTTTAAACGCGACTTAACTTTAACCTAAGCAATAGAATTCCTAGGCTTTAATATCCGCCTTATTAGCCGTACTAACTACGCGCTCTATATTCTTACCCTTAAGGCCCCTTTTATAAAGAGGTTCTTTAAGACTATTAAGTATATCTAAAACCTTAAGAGCGAGGAGTTAGGTATTAAGGCTATTAAGGACCTTATTACCCGCTTTTAAGCGGGAATATAGACGTTCGATACCTTAGTGCTAACTATACTTATTAATATTAGTAAGATAGCTTACTCTTACCTTAATACCTTCTTAGTAGCTAGACGCGCGTTAGTTAGCGGAAAGGTATAAGTAATAGCGCTATATAAAAAGGATAATAAGTCGGAAAGCTTAATAACGGAAAGCGGGAGATAACTACGATAGCGGTAGTAAGTAGGATATAATATCTTGCTTATAGGCGGCCTATAAGGCTAGTAAGTAGTATAGAAAATTTAGCAAAGGATTAAAAAACGGCGTAAAAAGATAAGTAAGATAATAATATAATATAAGGCCCGAATAAAGCTAGTCTCTTATAACGTATCCCGCTAAGGAATTTAAGTATTCTTTAGCGCGGAGACTCCTTACTACTTAATAAGTTCTTAAACGCACGCCTTAAAAGAGAGTTAGAAAAATTTACTATAAGTTTTAGCTAGGCGCGCTAATCGCCTTAATAAAGATAAAGATATATAACTAAGTAAGAGGTTAGGATTTATAATAAGAGCCGCCTACTAGCTATCCTAAACTGCTTAGCTACTATTAGCTAAGCAGGCTAAAAAAACTATTAAAAGTATAAAGACGGCGTACTATTAATACGGCGTAAAAATGCTATAATAAAGCTATTACTTAGCGCCCCCTTTACTTTATTCTTACTTTAAATAATAAGGACGTTAGCTTTTCTTTCTTACTTAAAGGAGTTATTACGGAATTTAGATAGCTATACCCAGACTTCTTACTTTACTCTTAAAAAAGCCTTACGGAACCTTATAACGGGAACGCTTAAAGCACGTACTATAAAAGCTCGCTTTAAGAGATATAACGAATATTACCGGTCGGACGCCGCTAAGGTCTTTAAGATACTACTATAAAAGGTTAAAAGCTTACTTAACTATAAGTTATAATATCTAACTATAGTTTATAATATCTTTAACTATAAAAGATACTATAAAAACTATTAAGCGGATTCCGCCGATATCTTTAAGGGATATTTAAGGATTTCTACGGGATATTTTAACTATAGTTTAACCCGTTTTTAACTATAAAGGCACCTTAGAAGATATAGGATAAACCTTACCGCGATTTTTAAGGGATATCTAAAGATATTTAAGGGATTTCCCCGATTATAGTCTATAGTATTTTTAACTAGGTTTATACTTAGTTTATTAAGCGATTTTATAAGGATATTTATAGTTTATCTACGTACTATAGATAGTATAGTTAAAGACACTTAAAATTAGCTTAAAGAACTAAGTATAAAGTAGCTAGCTATGTCTTTAAGAATAAATAAGCTTTTTACTATTTCTAAACCCCTATATACGTTTATATATAGTAATTAGTCCGTTATACTAGCTTAACTAGCGGTAATTAGTCCGTAGTACTAGCCCCGACTAGCGGTAATTAGTCTGTAGTACTAGCCCCGACCGGCGGTAATTAGTCCGCGGCTTATCCCCTTATCCTTACGCCGTAAGGCGTAGTATTAAATTTTAAGACGCGTATAAAACAGAAAGTTAAGCGCTTAGCGAGAGTATTAAGACTAAGACCTTAATAATAAGTAATAAAAACGCGGTAAGCGATACTTTTAGTAAGCTAAACCTATTTATACTTAGCACGTAAATACTAAGATTAAGTATAGCTTTAAGCCTTTTAATAAGAATAGTAATAATATTAAACGAATAATTCCTTAGTCTTTTTTAAGTACTAAAAAAGGAAAACGCGCTTACTAAGCCTTAAAAAAACCTTAACTATAAGCTAAGGATATAAAAAGATTTAACTTATTAAGACTTTTAAAAGTATTCTTTAATAAAGTTTAAAAAGATAATAAGGCTAATATATTTTAAGGATTAGACCGTTTTATTAACTTTATCCGCTAAGACGCTAATAAAAGTAAGGCCTATATAAACGAATTAGCTATTTAATTGCCTTTATTACTTTTAAGAAGTACGGCGGAATAATATTTTAAGGACCTCTTAAAACTATAATAAGAAGAACTTAGTAAGCTTAGTATTAAACTAAGCTAATAAATCTCCGCCTTATAAAAACGGTTTAAAATCCGCCTAAATATAGCAATATAAGCACTTAATAAAGTGCACTTTCATATAAAAAATATATAAATAAGATTTAACTTTAAGTCTTAAATATTGCGCTTATAATATAAAGTTAAAGCCGCGCTTTATTAGCTAAACTACTTAATTATAATAATTTATTAAAAGCTAAACGTTTATTTATAAGAATCCTTATAACGTTTAGTAAGAAACGAGAATATTAATAGATAGATTAATAAATATAAGGAGATTCTTCCTTAATTATAAGTAAAATATACTTAAGGATCTTAAAAGTACTTACTAATACGAAAAAAATAAGTCTAACTTATAAAAAGGCGAGGGCTAACTAGCTATACTCTATATATACTTAAAAGATAGTTTAAGACGCTTTAGCTATCTATTAAAGGCTCGCCGGGGCTATAGGTTATGTTTTTAGACCGCTTAATAAGAGCGGATATACTATAAGCCTTATAACGCTTGCTAAGTTAAAGTAAAAACCCGTTTAAATAGTTAAGAATATAAGCTAAGGTCTTTTAGCTTAAGAAAGAAGGAACCTTTAAGACTATATACTTACTAACGCTAAAGCTAAAATAAGTATACCTTATAACTAAGGAAAGAACTATAGTAAAAACTAACGACTATTTAAAAGATATAAAGTACGATATAGAAAAGGCTTAGTTAAATACTAATAAAAGCTTAAAGTAAACCGTAATCTATACTATAGTAAACTTAGTTTAAGAGGCCGATGAAGTATATAGAATTTATAGTAAAGTATTTCTCTTAAAGAATAAGCTTTATTAATATATTAAAGATAAATACCCCCTAAACCTTAATTAAGATATTGCTATATAAAGATATAGCTTAGTATAATAAGTAGTTATTTAAAAGCTATAAAGCATTTAAATAGTTAAGCCTTCCCTTAATACTTAGCTATTAAACCTTAATAAGCTATTACGATTTACTTATATATACTTGTTAGTTTACGAAAAAGAAGGGCCTGGAATATATATTAAAGCTTATATAAATACTAAAGTAAACTAAAGCTTTATTTAAGCTAACTTAATAAAGACCTTTTAAGATATAACTATAAACTCCTTTTAATAAATTCTTATTTAAGAAGTAAGAAGGATAGCTACTATTAAATAAGCAAAATTACCGCGTATATACTAAGAAGCTTAAATAGTAGCCTCGCGGTTATAAAAGTAAGGATTAGTGCTTAAATAGTAAAACGCTTAGCGGCTAATATATTACTTAGCTAAGACTTTTTAGTTCTTTACTAAGTAGACCTTATTAACTTTATATTAGTCTTTTAAATCGGGGCCTATAAAGGGATTAAAGCTAAAGTTAAGATAGTTTAGCTAAGACTAGTAATATATAAATAGGTAATTTACTTAGTTATTATAACGACTTTAGCTAGTTTTAGCTACGCTTTACCTATATAGGTTTAAGCGCCGCTATTAAGGCATAATATAATATTTTTCTTTAATAACCTTAAGCTCGCCTAGATAATAATATAAGATTATAAAACCTTTATAGCAATAAACTATTTTAAGAAACTACTAATACTCCGCTAAAGGTAAAAGGTAAAGATAATTATAGACCTTTATAAGTAGTTTTAGCTATATAAAGAGGTTAACGCTATTATTCCCTTAGCGGAAGCCCTTAGAAAAAATCCGGATAAAATAAACCCCGCTAAGGACTTTATATAAAAAGATCTTATAGTAAACTATAAGCTTAAAATCGGCTAAACTAAGGACTTACTTAAACTTACTACTATTAAGGGCGTCCGGATTTATACTTAAGACTTAGAATATATATTAAAGGTTTAAGATATTCTTTAATCGTTTCCTTACTTTTAAAGGGATAAAAAGGTAGTAGATATAAACGAATTTAAATATATATATTCTTTTAGTAAAATAATAGTAATACTAATAAGTCGTATTAATATTATACTTATTAAGCGATAAGGATAAGAAGGTAGTAAATATAATATTTAACTAGCTAACTATATAAGGCCGATTAAAATAAGTTTTTAAGCTAACTCTATTCGCGGCGTTAGTATTTATAGTATAAAAAACAATAAATAAAAAGGAAAAGGGATAAGTAGTTATAGACTTATAAGGAATTAACGCTATTATTACCTTAAACGCTTATATAATGCCCCTTTAAAGCAATATAATTAAATGCTTAAAAGGAAAGAAGTTTATTAATATAGTAAACGCATAATCGTTTTTCTATTAGTTCTTAATTTACTAAGACTACTAAAAGAAGTTTATAGTTATAAGCTATTATAAGCTAAAAAGATTATTAATAATACTTATAAGCTTTAAGAACTCCTTAGTATACGTTTTAAGGTTTATCGATAACGTCCTCCGTAAATATTAAAAATACGCGGCGGCCTATATTAATAATATTACTATTTACTTTAATATAGCTAAAGAATACCTTTAATATTTAAAGGCCGTATTTTACGCTTTCTATAACTATAATATTACTTTATTTAAACTAAAGTCCTTCTTAGCGTACCTCTTTATATATCTCCTAAGATTTAAGGTAAACGCTATTAGCTTAATAAATATAAATTAATACGTATAAGCCTTAAAGAATATTATGTTCTTAAAGAACTTTTAATAGCTTAAGAAATAAATCGGCCTTACTAAGTAGCTACGCTATACGGTCTTATATTTTACTAAGGACGTTAATATCTTATAAAAACAAAAAAGAGACTTACTTTAAGTAAGATAAGAAGAAGAAGTCTTTTTAAGGGGCTAAAAACAGGCTTAATATACCGCGAAAGCCGCTTTTTAGCTTATATAAAAAGAAAAAGAGGCCTTCGCAATTAAAACTAAGAAACTTACTAAGCTTTAAACGATTTACTATTTTCACCCCGCTTAATAAATATTTATCTAGATTAATATATCCTAAGAATATAAAGTAGTAGCTATAGCTTTTTACTTAAAGAAAGGCATAAAATAGGATAAAAAGACGTTACTAACCCGGACTAAGGTCTAGCTTATTATTTACTTAAGCCGCGCCTTTTAAAGTAAAGAACCTTAATACTAGCTTATAGAACTTAAAGTAGCCGGTTTAGTATAAGTCGTTTATAAGTTATATACTATAGTACTATCCGTAAAAAGGCTATAAGTAGTCGTCTTTACTAACTATATAAGTACTTATAGAATTATATATTAAAAATCCCTATTCTTTATTAATATAAAATCTAATAATAAACTAATTCTCGCCTCTTAATACTTAAGCTAATTCCCGCTTAAAGTATATTATATCCTAAGCGTTAAAAACGTTATACCGGACGCTCTTTTACGTTTACTATACTTAGACGATAAGCCGGTATCCTTAAACTAAGAAAGGGAATTAAAACGTATTTAAAAAGATAAGATAACGGACTATGTATTCCTTTATATAGAAACATTAATCGAATTACCGCTCCGCTAAAAAATAATTAACGGATATATAAAGGATATATAGTAAGTAAAGATTATAGCGTAGCTTAGCAATAAGAATAGTATTCTTAAACTCTTATTCTTTTCGTTATAAGGGTTACTATACTTTATAGAAAACGATAAACGCTAAAAACTATATATCCTTAAGACTTATACTAAGGAGATTATTAAAAACACTTATACTAAATATGTTTATACTAGCCGTACTTATATATAATAAGATTTATTTAAGAGCCTCTTAATCTTATAGCTTAGTAGATATATAAACGAGGTTATAGACAGCTTTAATACTTATTACTATAACTAAACTAATTAAAGTAAGATATTAAGGTAGCTTATCTTAATTTAAAGCCTGCTAGTTCTATACTATATAATAGTAATAGACTTTATTACTAAGCTCTTAGTAGTTTAAGCTAAATAATCCTTATAAAAATATCTTATAAGGAACTTCCTTAATACCTTACGAACTATAACTAATAAATTCTTAAAAATATATCTCCTTATCTTAAGTAATAACTAGTTTATAGTAAAAGACTAAGTATAAGCGTTATATATTAAGCTACTTCGCGCTAACTAAGGGATTTTAAAGGGGATAATCTTTAACTAAGATATAAAGTTTACCTTAGCATTTTAGCGGACTTTATAATAAGCTTTTAGATCGAAGCTCTTTATATTTACCGCTTAATATCCTTAAACCGACGGTTTATTAAAAAGGCGAAACTAAACTATAAAAATCGCGCTTCGATTCTTTACCGCTAATTTTATAAACTTATACTAAACTAATATACTAATCGCTTTTTAGTTTAGCCTTAATAATTCCTTCTTCTTAATAATTTACGCGGCCTTTAATAAGCTTATTATAAGGATAAGAATAAATAACGGCTTTTAGTTCCTTAGTAACTACTTATACTTACGAAACTAAAAGGTCTTATAAGAAAAAGCTAAGTTAGCTATTGCTTATACTTAAGCCGCTATAAAGAATAAATATAATAAGAAACACCGCTTATTAAAATTTAAGCTTAGCGATTAAGTTTAGCTTTAGCTTAGTAAAGGCTATTATATTATAAATAGTAAACCGGCGAAGCTTTAAAAAAGATATACTAAGCTATTTAAAGTTACTACTAAAGTAAGATAGCTTATATACTAACTAGATATAAAAAGGTCTCTTAATATCTATTTAATCGTTTTAATAAAATAATTACGCTTAGTAAATAAGCTAGCTATACGCTTAAGCTTAGTTTAAGATTAAAAGATACTTTACTTAAATAAGTAAAAAGTAAAACAAATCTTATAAAGCTATATAATAAAGAAAGGCGGCGGAAAGCTAAGAAAAGAGTTCCTTATAGCTTAAAAAGGCTAGCTAAGTAGCTATAACTTATAAGTAAATAAAAAAGCGGTCTTCTTATTAAAAATCGTAAAAGTCTTAAAAAAAGTATAAAAGGAGTTAGCTACTTAAGTAGTTTAAATAAGAGCATAACACGCGGCCTTTATAACTTAATATAAAACTCTTTAACTAAGAGAATTAAGCGGTTAGGCTAAGGCACGAAACTTAAAAGCTACTTAAAGTTATAAAAAACTATAACCTACGACGCTTAAGGTAATTAGTTATTTTAATAATAATATACCGCCGTTTACCTTAAGTAATAAGGCCTTTTTAACCTTATAGTATACTTATTTAAAATCTCTCCGCCGCTTGCCCTCTTTTCCTTTCTTTCTTCTTTTTATAACTATATTTCCCTTTACCGCTAGCTATAGCCCGCTCTACCTTGCTTACTCTTATATATATAAATTTCTTTACCTTAAGCTTATAATTCTTATACTCCTATTTTAAGTCCTTTTATCGTTTAACGTCTCCTATAGCTAAGATTAGCTATTTTATAATTACTTCTTTAGCTTACTCTCTTATAAGCCTTTACGCCTTTAATATAAAGGATATAAATAAGCGCTTAAGCTTTATAAAAATAAGGTAGCTATTCTTTATAGCTTTAAGTCCCTTAATAAGAGTTAGAACCTTTAAGTTTAAGCTTTTATATAAACTTACGCTGCCTTTTATAGCCGCGCTTAAGCTAATAGATTTAACTTAAATAATAACACTATAAAAGACGGCTTATACTACCTTCTTTAAATACTTAACTTTAACAATTTACCTCCCGGCCTTATATTATAGCGTAGTTTAAATAGCCGGTTTCGTAGTAACTTAGCTATACCTCTTACTTAGCTCTTACTATCCGGAAGCCCCCGCCGTATATATTTTTTAAGGCGTAGCTAAAAATCTTTATTAACAAAATAACTAGCTAATACTTAATGCCTTTAAGTTAACTAACCTTATTATAGTCTTAAGATTTATAGTAGCCGCTATAGCTAGCGGAAACCCGCTTTAGCTAAATAACTAAAACGATATTCGCGCTATCCTTAATTACGTATTTAAGGCCTAGCTTAACTAGTTTATAGCTAGGTTTATAGCGGCGTCTTAAGCTATTATAGCTATAGTAGTCTTAGTAAATTAAGATCTAATAAGAAAACGATCGTACGTTTACTATATTAATAAACTTCTTTCCTTAAAGGCGTTTAATTATATCGCTTTAAAGGGGTATTAAGTAAGCGTTTAAAGTAATTATAGCGTTAATCCTTTATAAGTCTATAACTACTTATCCCTTTTTCTTTTTATTTACTATCTTCTATATTATAAATACTAACGCCGCTAATAAAGTTAGCTTATAAACTTATTTTAATTAGCTTTATATAATTAGCTAGCTAAATATTATATTTACTACTTTTTTATCCTTATCGCTTAATAAGTATAATCTTAATACGACTTATTAATATTGCTATCCTTTTATTAAAGGAATATATATATATTCGGATTTATTTATATATACTACTCCTTTATCCTTTTAAAAGCGGGGAAACGATTAAAGAATATTTTAGACTTTTAATACGTATTTTAAGTCTTTAGCATAAATCCGGATACCCTTATTAATAGTAAGTTTAAATAAGTCTTTAGTTCGGCTAATTTTAAGCTTATAGTTTATTATAAGATCTTTTTATAGAAAGTTCTTAGCGGGGTCTATCCTATCCGGATTTTCTATAAAGGCTTCCGCTAAAGAAGTAGTAATATCGACTTTCTTATATAAGTAGAACTATTTATTAAGGTCCGGAATTATCCTTACCTTTTAGCCTTAGCGGAGTATTAGTAGTTCCTTAAAATAGTTTATCGCTATAAAGCTTTTATAATCCTATATTATTATTTAAGCGAGCTTAAGGTTATTAAGGAAAAATATTATATTACGCCTTAATAGCGGCGCCCGGACTTATATAGGTAAAGCGTAGCTAAAACTAGCGAAAACTATTATAGTAATTAAGTAAATTACCTATTTATATATCGCTAGTCTTAGCTAGATTATCTTTACTTTAGCTTTAATCCTTTTATAAGCCTTAATCTATAAAACTAATATAAAGTTAATAAGGTCCTTTTAGTAAAGAACTAAAAAGTATTAGCTAAGTAATATATTAACTACTAAGCGTTTTACTATTTAAGCGCCGATCCTTACCTTTTTAACCGCGAGGCTACTATCTAGCCTTCTTAGTATATATATAGTAAACTTTACTTATTTAATAGTAGCTATCCTTTTTACTCTTTAAATAAGAATTTATTTTAAGGAGTTTATAATTATTTCTTAAAAAGTCTTTACTAAGTTAGCTTAAATAAGGCTTTAGTTTACCTTAGTATTTATATAAGCTTTAATGCTTATCTTAAGCCCTTTTTTTTATAAACTAGTAGGTATATATAAGTAAAATATTACGGCCTATTAAGGCTTAATAGCTTAACGTTAAAAAAAGCCTTACCTATTTAAACCCTTTATAGCTTTTAAATAACTACTTACTATACTATGCTATATATTTATATAGTAATATCTTAGTTAAGGTTAAGGGGGTATTTATCTTTAATATATTAATAAAGCTTATTCTTTAAAGGGAATACTTTATTATAAAATCTATATACTTTATTAGCCTCTTAAATTAAGTTTATTATAGTATAGATTACGGGTTTTTTTAAGCTTTTATTAGTATCTAACTAAGCTCCTTTTATATTATACTCTTCGTCTTTTAAATAGTTATTAGTCTTTAGTATAGTTCTTTCCTTAGGTATAAGGTATACCCGCTTTAGCTTTAGTATTAGCGAGTATATAGTCTTAAAGGTTCTTTCTTTTTTAAGCTAAAGGACCTTAGCTCGTATTCTTAACTATTTAAATAGGTTTCTCTCTTAATTTAGCGAGCGCTATAAGGCCTATAATATATCCGCCTTTACTAAGCGGTTTAAGAATATAACCCGCGGCTTAAGTAAGCCCTTTATAAATAGCTAAGGCGTCCCGGACTATTTTTTAAGTATATATAAGGTATAGCTAATCGGCCCTTACATTTCTATAGGTTAAACTTCTTTCTTTCGCACTAATAAGTGCTTTTAAGATCCTTAAGTCTATTTAACTTATAGCTAAGGAAGAATTTCCTTATACTCGTTAATTTATTTATTAATATCCTCGTTTCTTTTTAAACGTTATAAGGATTCTTATAAATAAATATCTAGCTTTTAATAAATTACTATAGTTAAGTAGTTTAGCTAATAAAGCGCGGCCTTAGCTTTATATTATAAGCGCGATATTTAAGGCTTAAAGTCGGATCTTATTATTTTATCTTTATTAGTAAAGTGCGTTTTATTTAGTACCTATATCGCTATATTTAAGCGGATTTTAAACCCTTTTTATAAGGCGGAGAACTTTTACTTTAGTTTAATACTAAGCTCGCTAAGTTCTTCTTATTATAGTTTTAAAAGGTCTTTAAAATACTATTCCGCCGCACTTCTTTAAAAAAAAGAGGGTAATTAAATAGTTAATTTATTTATATAAGCTTTACTTTTACTAGCGTTTTAGCGGATAAAGTTAATATAACGGTTTACTCCTTAAAACGTACTAGCTTTATTATCTTTTTAGACTTTATTAAAGGATACTTTTAAAGGTCTTAATAAGTTAAATCTCCTTATATCTATTAAAGTCTTTAACTTATAAGGTTATAGGGACTTAAGCTACAGCCTAAGCCTTATTATATAAGGAGGGCTAGGTCCGTATATATAGCCACGGACCCGCTATATATAAGCAAGCTCTTTATAGCTTATTGTTATAATACTACGGACGGTACCTATATACTAGCCTTTACTTACTCCGTAATAGTATAAGCTATTAATTATAGACTCGTTCGACGGTATAATAGCGGGAGCTCCGCCTTAAGCGGAGCGGGACGATACTATTATAAAGTCGTTGCGGAACGCCTTAAAGGCGTTAAAGGGTGCGTCGGCCGGCTAAAGGGATAACTTCCTCGCTATATTAAAGGGGCCGACTATAAAGCCTATTTTAACCTTTATAGCATTAGCCGCGCTAAGAACGGCGCCTATAATTACTATAGTGCGGAAGCCGCTCGTATAGCCGATATAGGACGGGAAGCCGGAGAGCTTTTACTTCTTCCTTAGCTAGCTATAGGCAAAATACTATACTAACGAGGAATACGGCCTTAATAGCGGCTAGAGCGCCGTTTAGTACGCGCTTTTATATACGCTACTAGAGCTTTAAATACGGAGGATTGCAGGCTTTTAGGAAAAAGGGGGCTATAATAGCTCCCGGGACCCTTAAGACTTTTTCTAGCACCTTATCTACGCGTTTAGCAATATATAAGAATAAGAAAAAGCGTAGGATAGGCTAAGCACCCTTAGATAAAGGGACGGACAGTCCTTTAAGGAGTTCCTCCTTAAGTTCGAGGAAACCCTCTTCTAGCCAGCGGGTACTACGATATAGGAAGATAGCGCGAAGCTAATATAGCTATAAAACTTAATTACCCTAGCACTCCGCGAGCTGCTTATCCTTATTATTATACTGTCTATATATAGCGAGTACGTTAGCCGCTTTATAAAAGTAGCTTAAGGTTATAAATAAACGCCTCGCTTTTAAAAGTTATAAAAGCGCACTTTATATAGCGGGGATAGGGTTATCCCCCTCTTATAAGACGCGCTTACTATTAACGTCGATAGCGATACCCTTATAACCGCGACGAGGACCGACCGCGTAAAACGCCCGAAGAAGGCGTCTATAACCTCTTTTACGCTAGCGGGCTAGTCCTCTTAATAGCGGGCGAAATAGGTCTTTAGCGACGAGATCTAAAAATAACGTGCCGACGGCCGATGCTTATACTATAAAGCGGGCTCTTACTTCGCTACGAAGTGCCCGTATAAGCCGGTGAAGCGTCCTTCCGTGGGAATCCGCTTTATAGCGGTCGATATACTACTTTAGCTCGCTTTAGACGATAAGGACCCCGCCCTTTATAAGGCGGAGAGAAAAAAATAGCTCTAAAGTAAAGATAGGCCTTAAAGCTATAGTCGTTAGCATAAGTAAGGTAGGAGCTAGCAGCCTATATAAAAGAGGATCTTACTTTAATATAAGTTATGCTTAATTAGTCCGAATCTCTTACCGCTTTTATAGATAAGGGATACTAATACTACGCCGTAGTAAATAAGGCGTTCGCACGTTAGATATAAGTACTTATTAAGAGGATTACCCCGCGCTAAGTAAAGGGCGCCTTAAGCATAATAAAGGGTGCGGAGATTAAAGGTATTACTTAGCTAGCTATAAAAGTAGCCGGCTGCTTAAGGCTTATTATAGTATATGTAATCCCGGAGCTTAAATTCCCTTTAATCCTAAAAAAGCCTTAGCTTATATATACGTAGTCCTTCTTAGTTCCGCACTAAAAAAGGCTATAGTTCGGCCTAGCGGAGATATAACTACGCTATATCGACGGCGCCTTTAAGGAGATAGGGGCTATACTAAGGCTAGCCGACGCTACTAAGGTGCTCGCCTTAATCTTTATAAGTACGGTTAAACGGCTCGCACGCTAAAAAGGCAAGGCCGCTACTAATATAGCAATCTACGCTATAAGCCTTATAGATATCGATAAGGCCTTAAAAACTAAGACGCTAAAATCGCTTATAGACTTATAAAAGGTAATCTTTTAGCGCTTTTATAACTTATTGCCGCTCTTTATAAAGCATAAGGCCGATAAGCTAAACCTTTATAAGCCGGGAGTCGACTATAAGATCCCTATCCGTATAAACGAGCGAGGAAGGGAGTTCCCCGCGCCCTTTAAGCCGCTATATAGCATATCCTAGGCCGAGTTATTAGTACTTAAGAAGACCCTTCGGGACCTTTTAGATAAGGGGTTTATCCGGGCGAGTAGCTTTAAGGTAGGCGCCTTAGTGCTCTTTATCCGGAAACTAAGGGGCGGAATCCGCTTTTACTACGACTATTAAGCCCTTAACGTAATTACGCGGCCGGACCGTTACCCGCTCCCCTTAATTTCTAATACGCTCCGCAACCTATTAAAGGCGAAGTAGTTTACTAAGCTTAACGTTATATAAGCGTTTTATAAAGTGCGGATTACGGAGGGTAAGGAGTAAAAGACGGCCTTCTATACTTATTATAGCCTATTTAAGTAGCTAGTAGCCCCTTTTAGTCTTATTAAGGCCCCGGCTACTTTTTAACGTTATATTAATAACATCCTTTGCGACTTCCTCGATAAGTTCGCCTCTGCTTATATCGATAATATTCTTATTTATAGTAGCGGCTCGCACGAGGACTATATATAAAAAGTGCGGAGGGTCTTAAACTGCTTTTACCTTTATAGCTTATACCTTAATCCGGATAAGTACGAGTTTAGGGTTAAGCGTATAAAGTACCTTAAGTTTATAATTTATACCGGCGCGGGCATTTAAGCGGACCCCGTTAAGATATAAGCGATTCGGGACGAAGATACCCCGATAATATAAACTAGCGTGCGGAGCTTTTTAGGCTTCGCTAATTATTACCGTATATTTATTCGTAGGTTTTTTAAAATCGTTATACCGTTAAACGAGATTATAAGGAAAAAGGTAGCCTTTTATTAAGGACCTATATAAGAAAGTGCGTTCTATACGCTTAAGGACCTATTTTCGTAAGCCTTAGTGCTGCTTTAATAGGATTTTAACTATACTATTATAGTAAAAGCGGACTATAGTAGCTAAGCGCATAAAGGCACGCTCTTATAAGAAGTAAAGGGGCGGAAGCAGCTTATAGCCTTTTACTTAAGGAAGCTAACTTTAGCGGAAAGGAACTACGCTATTTACGATAAAGAGATACTTACTATTATTAACTATCTTAAGTAATAGTAAGTAAAGCTTTATAGTTATAAGAGCTTCGAAGTTCTTATAGACTACTAAAACCTTAAGTATTTTATAACCTACTAGCACCTCTCTAAGCGGTAAGCCCGTTAAGCTAAGTACCTATCCCGCTTTAACTTTTAGATTAAGTATAGGCCGGGTTAAGACTCCGCCGTCTTAAACGCGCTTTCTTAGCGGGATTAAGACCGCACTATAAACGCGGATATTAAGGCGCGGGATTTATAGCTTATTCCGTAAGCGGCGTTATATACGTATATTAAGGTCTCCTTTATTAAGAAACCTTTAACCCCCTTATTTAGTGCCCTCGTTAAGGAGCCTTTAACCCCCTCGTTTAATAAGGTAGACCCGCCCGCTACGTTAAAGGCGGGTATCCCGCCCTCCTTACTAACGCCTCCTTAAGCGCTAGGTTTAAAGGACTAAGTAGGCTTAAGCGCTTAAGTAGCAAGGATCTTTTAAGATAAGGGCCTTTAGCGTCTTTAGGATAGGCTAGCTTCTTAAGACCGCACGTATAAGAGCGTATAGCGCGCCGTAGAATCCGGCGCGCGTTCCTTAAATCCGAAGCTACGATTAAAGGTATAGGTAGCGGACTGCTATATCGACTTAAGGGGGCACCTCCGCTAAAGGAGTAGGTTATAGGTGCCGGGCGCCTCCTATACGATAGAAGCTAATAAGATAAACGCCTTACCGGAGGATAAGCTAAGGAACGAGCTTTAAGGGAAGCTAGTATAGCTAATCTACGACTTTAGTATTATTAGCTACCCTAGCCGATAAGGCATAGCGGTAAGGCTCGCGAGGGACTTTTATTAGCCCCTTATATAGCACTACGTACGCCGCTTCCTTTATAACTATAATGTCTACGGCCGCACGAAGATTTAGTAGGCGCTTTATAAGGGGCTCTTAAAGTAGCTACCGATCCTAGACCGGTTTTAAATAGATATTTAAATAGATTTTATAATAGACCTTCTGCTTATATTAAGGGGGAATCGCTATATATAGGTTATTAAGGACTACCTTAATAAGAAAGTAGTGCTTAAGCTAATACCTTTTATAAAAGCGGAGGTATATATAAAACGTTTCTTTTAATACTAAGCGCGGATATATAGCTAGCCTGCTTTAATTACGAGCGATAAGGGCTTTAACTAAATAAGGCGCTTTTAGTAGCACCTTTATAAGCTACTTTAAGTTACTTAGCTACTTAGCTTTATATATTACTTATAGACCGATAAGGGCCCGGAACGCGTTAATTAAAAGGTATAGGCTTACTTATAGGCTATAGTAGCCCGGAACTAAGTAGACTAAGACCGTTAGCTCTTAGCCGCGTAGCTTGCCTTAAATAGTAGGCCTTAAGCGTTTATCGGCATAACCCCTTTTTTTATATTATATAGCTTCGAACCCTCTTTCTTAATACTTTAAGCAGCGGATATAGCGGCGGAAGAGCACTTAGCCGCCTCGCTAAAGGCTTAAGCTACTCGCTTCGTTTAAAAACTTAAGGAGACTACGGACTATTACTAATTAGTAATAGCGGCGGCCGCGTAAGATTAAGAGCGGCACGCTAATAAGTCTAGGTCTCCGGTAAAGAGTTTCGCACTAAGGGATAAAGTTTAGTTAGACCTCTATAATTACTAATCCGGCCGCTTAAAGAAGAAGCTTAACTAGCTATATACGAAGTTTATAGTTTAAAGAGTTATTAGCTTATAGGTTATAAAGCTTAAAGGGTTACCTTTAAAGATATATAATAAGATTAACGTAGACCTATTACGCCGGGCGGCTTAAGACCCCTTACTTAGTTAAGCGGTTGCGGACCTTTAGCCCCCCGCAATCTTAGTTAAGGGGGAAGAGGAATTCGTAATTAAGGAGGTAAAGGCAGCTTATTAAAAGAAGGTAAGTAAGGGCAAGCGGCGGTAAGTTAGGTTTAAGTAGCGTAACTACTTAAACCTAACTTAAGAGCCCGTATAAAAGCTCGTAGGCGCTAATACTTTAAATAAGTTCGAGGCCCTTTATTAGCCGGTAGATAAGAACGATAAGCTTAGCGACTAGTAGCTCCCCCTTAAGCGGAAATAAGAAGTAACTTTAGCCTTTTCGTTACTTATAGCGTCTTACGGAGCGGAAGGGAAAAAGGAGTTATATTTAAAGCCACTTAGCTTAAGCGATTAAGGCCTACGCTACTTATCCTTATCTTCGGTCCCTTCCTCGTTATTATCTTTATCCTCCTCCTCCTTCTCCCCCTCCTCCTTAAGGGCGGCGGCGGCGGCCTTTAAAGCGCGAAGACGGCCCTCTAGCCCGGATATTTAGGCGGCGGCGGCGGCGAAGGGGTTAAAAAGGGCGGCGGCGGCGGCGGGCACGATAAGGCCGGCGGCGGCGCTACTACGGGTAGTGTAAACGGCTAAGACGGGGGCAGCGGGAACGGATAAAGGCACCGCTAATAGCGCTATAAAGGCGGTGTTCTTAACTAAGAATAGTTAGCGCTAATCGCTACGGTAAGTATAGTAAGGAGGGAGGAAGAAAAGGAGGGGGGGACTTATTTAAGTATATAGCCTATCCGCTTAAGCGAGCGTAGGTAACGGTAAGCGGCTGCGGCGGGTTTTAATTACGCCTTAACCGCCTTATTGCCGGGGTCGGCCTTTTAAGCTATCTTAGCGGTAATAAGGACGGCCGGAGCCGCTATATAAGCGCGGCTAGCACGGGCGTAAGCGAAGTAGCTACCGCTAAGGCGACCTACTTACTTATAGTAAGCGTAGCCGCCTAATAAGCAGCGTATATAAGACTCGTTATAAGCAGCGCTAAGCAATACTTACCGCTTATATTAAGTTATAGGTTAGTATAAAGATAGCGTACTTAAAGGAGCGGACTTACGGCGCTTAACTTAGCGGTCTTAAAGGTAGTAAGGGGGCTGCCGGGGGGTAAAGTTATAAGGGCTAGCAATAGCGTAGTTACCTATAAGGGTATTATAGGTATAAGCGTAGCTAAGGAGGCGGCGGCAATATAAGCGGCGGTAGCGGTATAGGTGCGGCCCTTAAGCTCGATATCGTTAAGGAGCTCCGATATAAGCACCGATAATATAAATAATATATTGTTTTTATAAGGGTTAGCTTAAAAGCACTTACTCTATATACCGGAGGGCAATACTTATAGTATTATTATTGCTATTGCTATTGCTACCGCTGCTATTACTACTACTATTATTATAGTTATTACTAGTTTAAAAGGAGGAGGAAGGAAGGGAGGGTTAAAGGCGGAGGGACGGGGTATTTATACCCTTTAGTTATCGACTTAAGGCGCGGAATACCTAGGCCGCTTAATACGCTACCGGGCTATTTAAGGCGGATAAGGTGCCCGCTTAATAAGTAAATAGGCCTCTTAATAGGTGGCCGCCCGATTAAGGGCGGCCGGCGGCGGCGGGTAAGGCTATTAAACCCGCTATTATATAGCCTTACTTACTATAATACGGGTTTAGCGCTTACTAAGCTACGGACTAAGCAGCGCTTTATAATAGCTAGTAGCCCCTTATAATACCTTAAAACTATATAGCGCGGTATAAGAAGCGGAGGTATTATATTAAAGTCTTTATCTTATAAGGTTATAAGGACTTAGTGCTACGCTTTATAGTATAAAGATAGGGGGATAGGGCGCGGACTAATTACCGCTAGTTAAGGCCGGTACTATAGACTAATTACTACTAGTTAGGGCCGGTACTACGGACTAATTACCGCTAGTTAGGCCGGTATAATAAACTAATTACCGTATATAATCGTATATAAGGGTTTAGAAATAGTAAAAAGCTTATCTATTCTTAAAAGTTTAGCTAGCTACTTTATAATTAGTTCTTTAAGCTACTTTTAAGGGTCTTTAACTATACTATCTATAGTATATAAAATAAACTATAGATATCCTTATATAATCGCTTAATAAACTAAGTATAAGCCCGGTTAAAAACACTATAAACTATAGTTAAGGAAATCCCTTAAATATCCTTAGATATCCTTTAAAAATCGCGGTAAGGTTTATCCCGTGTCTTCCGGGGTGCTTTTATAGTTAAAAACGGGTTAAACTATAATTAAGATATCCCGCGGAAATCCTTAAAAATCCCCTAAAGATACCGGCGGAATCCACTTAATAGTTTTTACGGTATCTCCCTTAGTTAAAGATATCGTAAACTATAGTTAAGTAGGCTCTTAACCCTTTATAGTTATATCCTAGAAACCTTAGCGGGGTCCGACCGGTAATGTTCGTTATATCTCCTTAGGCGAGCCTTTATAGTGCGTGCTCCGGGCGTTCCCGTCGCGGGGTTCTATAAGGCTTCCTTAAAAGTAAAGTAAGGAGTCCGGGCGTAGCTATCTAAATTCTATAATAACTCCCTTAAGTAAGAAAGAAAAGCTAACGTCCTTATTAGTTTAAAGTAAGGATAAAGTAAAAGGGGTGCTAGGTAATAGCTTCGTAGTAGCGTCTTTATACTATATTAATAGTATGCCGTCCTTATCCTTTTAAAGGTTTTTTCAGCCTATTCGGCTAATAGTAGCTAGGTAGCTTAGGATAGCTAATAAGCGGCTTTATCGTAGATCCTTACCTTATATTTAGTTATACGGCTTCGTCCTTATTAAAGCGCTTAGTACGTCCGGCTAAAACTTATAGTAAAGTTTTTCTAACTCTCTTTTAAAGCGTATATTTAGGCCCTTATTAAGTAGTAAAGAGTCTTTATACTAAGGAATGCTTAAGTTCCTTAGCGGGATACGTTATAAGAGACTAGCTTTATTTAGGCCTTATCTTATATTATTATCCTACTTATCTTTCCTATACCGTTTTTTAATCCTCCGCTAAGTCTCCTATTCTACTTACTAGCTTTATAGGCCGCCTATAAGCGAGATATTATATCCTACTTACTATTACTATTATAGTTATCCCCTGCCCTTTATCGCTAAGCTTTCCGACTTATTATCCTTTTTAAGCGGCGCTACTACTTACGCCTTTCCGCTAACTAACGCGCGTCTAGCTACTAAGAAGGTATCGAGGTAAGGGTAAGCTATCCCGCTAATATTAATAGGTATAGTAAGCACTAAAGTATTAAATATCTATATTCCCGCTTAAAAGCGGGTAATAAGGTCCTTAATAGCCTTAATACTTAACTCCTTACTCTTAAGGTTTTAGACGTGCTTAATAGTCTTAAAGAACCTCTATACGGAGGGGGCCTTAAGATCGAGAATATAAAGCGCGTAGTTAGTACGGCCGATAAAGCGGATATCGAAGCCTAAGAACTTTATTGCTTAGGTTAAAGTTAAGTCGCGTTTAGACTCTTCGCGGGCTTATAGGTAGAACTTAGCGTAGTTTATAGCTAGGCGGAAACTCCTAATTATTATAATCTTATCGCTAGAGTATAGGCCTACGAAGCCGGGTCTATTAAGGATCGTGTTAGTTATTACTAGCGGCTCTTATAAGATTAAGCGGCAGAATATATCGCGAGGCTAATTATCGCTATCTCCTTTAGTTAAGGAGGGACGGCGGATAGACTATAATAAAGCGCTTATACGCTTCTATATAGTCGGGCCTAGTATAGCGGCGGGCGGGAAGAGCGTTTGCTAAGCGGGACTAAATAGGTCCTTAAGGCCTATTGCGGCTATAGGCTAAGAAGGGGATTTTATAGTACGGGCTAGACCGCGTGCGAAGCGAGACGGGGTTTTAGCTATAATCGCTTAAGACGCCGCTATAAACCTAGCTATAAACTAGTTAAGCTAGGCCTCGGATATATAATCGAGGATAGCGCGGACA